>PVJI01011167.1:0-57265 GCA_004026765.1 Micronycteris hirsuta
GAGATTGAAAGACTATACATAAAGGCTAGCTCTACATAATGAAAGCCATTCCACCAAATACGTTTTTTTAAAATTTGTTTAGCAAAAAGAATTTTCCCTTTCATTCTCTTTTTAAAATAGATATTAATAGGGTTGGCCTCCTGATTAGTAAGTCAGGGCTTTTTATAAGGAAAATATCCTATATTATTAAAAATCCTTATTAAAAATTATTGATGAAATGTGTGTGTGTTGCTGTTAGCTACATATTAAGTTTGGAGAAAGGATAATTCAGTAAAAGTTCTTATAAACTCATACCCCATGACTCATTGAGGGGCCACGATGAACTTAAACCACACACCTGCTGAAACAGAAACATGATCTGGATCCATGGCTGAGGTTCCGGGCTGATGAGAATGAAGCTGGACTTACTGTAGAGGCAGTAATGGCCTTTCAGAGAGCAGGTGAAGAACAGCTTGGCTACACAGCTTCTAACAGAGTCTACAAACAAACACACATAGTGTTGAATATTCAATTCTTCTCAGAGTTACACTTTAGACGTCAACACACATACACCTTTAGAAATGCATTCCTCAGTTTTCAGTCTGTCAATTAATACCTCCAAACAACTGTGTATTTGGGAGTGGCTCCATTTCATGGAATGTAGATTTAAATGCAGATGCTTTTTAAAAAGTTGCTTATCCTTTTTTTGTAATTAACGACACATGAGGAAATCTCCAAGGAAACTCACATGGAAGACAGAAATCTCTCTCTGATCGAACGGGAGATACTGTGTCATTTCTTTCTGGATGGGCACCTGGAAATGATAATCTGGGAAGAATAAGCAAATGGATGGAGGAAACCCAGGCATCTTTTGGGTGGTGGATGGTATGTCATGAACCAGGGACACTATTCACTTGCTTGTGCAGGGGCCACACAGACAGCTTCCAGAATAACTCTGACCAGAGGTGTGGCTTCCTCTGGCCTGGCCTGGTCTGATTTGAAAAGGTCATTTCATCTTGAAGAGCTTCATCAAGGGAAGCTTAATGAGATCATTCTTTAGGGACAAGAAAGTAGGATAGGATGGTGGTGGTAAAGTAGAGAGGAAATGGTGAGAAGTTCTATGTAGGAGGAGCCATTTAATCTTTACAGCCCTACAAGATGGGCAATATTATTTCTATTTTTAAAGATGAAGGTACTTAGCCCTTTTGAGGGTCACCTTAGTGAACCACTGACTGCCTCGCTCAGCACTGTGACCTTGGTACATGACACAAAATACTTGCTCCACAGAGAATATCAGGATGAATGAATGATGCTCAGGGGCCCAGGGAATATTGCTGAAGGCTGCCTCTGTGGCAGAGGCAGGATGGGAGCTCAGCCAAGCTGACGCCATGTTGGAATGCTTTAGGTACTACCAGACTGGGGATCTTAGAATCTGTAGTCCTATTAACAGTTCATGGGGTATTTCTTGTTTTGGAATTAATAGGACATTTTACATGAAACACTTTGAAGATTAATAAATTCAGTATGCCCTACTATTAAAAATGGAAATGGACCAGAGTTTATGAAAAGTGTATAGGGACCCTAATAAGGAGAAAGAGTCAGTCCCTGGCTGCGTATCGGGGGTCAGCTGTGAAGGCATAACAGGTGTTTCAGGAAGAGTTTGAAAGCTTTCAAGTACAGTGGCTAATGAAATCTTAATAATATTAACAGCTTTTTGGGATTCTGAAACTTTGGTATGAAAGACAGCTAGTTTTCAGGAAGTTAATTGTTTGGGGGAATTAGACAAATGTTGGCTTGAGCATTTGATATCCTTGTTTAAAATAAGAAATTATTCCTGCATTCTGGGGGTGAATGAATCACGAGATGTAAAGAGAATGTGAAGGTTCAGTGGAAAAGACCAGGAGGCCTGGATCTGAGAAATAAAGAAAAGAAAGAAGAAAAGGAAGAAAGGAAGGAAGGAGAGAAGGTAGAAGGGAAGGAAGGAAGGAAGGAAGGAAGGAAGGAAGGAAAGACATCAAAATAGAATGCCCATAGTATCGGCTTAAAAATGCCCTATCAGAAATTGTTTTACAAGGGTAATGAAAAATATATTTTGGCACTGATGCTGTGAAAAATGAAATTTAAGTTATTCTATACCAGAGAAGTAAGAAACCAATTATATCATAAGAGCAACCCCAAAATGGTATTTGAAATAAACCTAATGTATGTAGACATTGAGATAGCAACATTGTTTGCTTTAGTAGAAAGTTTCAAAGCAAAGTTCTTTTCTAAGAAACCAATGCAGTGGTGTGTCAGTTGTAAGCTGGACTTCAGGCCTCTGCCATGAAAAAAAAGGTCTTGTCTAGTTCCTTCACTGAATTCTTATGGATCATTCATGTTATCTTTTGAAGATGAACATTGCTTTGATTTATTTACTCACCCTGGTCTATCAGCTTTCTATACACAAACCACAGGGATCCCAGATCACATTAAATTGCCAAGCGGGTAGAGGAGAGACCTTTAACTTAGAAGCATACACACTGGCTGGAAAAATAAATCAGTTCTGTGATAGAAGGTTTCTGTTAATACTTTTAGTAAAGCTGACCTGTATCAATATTTTTCTTCTCATTTTTTTCCAGAGCTTTCCTGGCTTGAAAAGTTTTCCCCATGGTATTAACATTTTGTTGTTACTTTTTCTCTGTAATTTTATCCCTTCTGTCCATATAATGGTAGTGAATGGTAAGCAGCAAGAAATGGTTGTTGAATAAATGAATGAATGTCAGAAACTGTGTGAGAGCAAGAGGGGCCATTATGTGGAGCCTACTCATAAGAAGCTTACAGCCTAATAGGAGAAATGTCTATAAACAACATTGTTTATAAACATCAAGAAATAACATTTACAAAAAATTGTTTTAAGTCTATGAGCTAATGAGGGGCACACTATAATGACCACTCAGAGAAATGAGCAGCTTGTTCTGTTGGGGAGGAGATATCTGAGGTGAACCCTAAAAGATGACCATGATTTCGAACTTAGAAAACGTGTGAGGAAGACAAGCATTTCAAGTGTAGGGAACACCCTAAAAAATCACACAAGGTGTGAGTGTTCAGGGTAATTCCAGGTTGTAAATTCGGTATATATGGGTTATTAAGATTTGGTTTACTCAGACGATTGATACCCAAAGGGTTTTTTTTTCCCCTAGACTTACGTGATGTGAGAGAAGATCAGAAGAGAGAACAATCACTGACAGTATCTACATAAAATTATTTTAAGTCCATGAAATAATGGAGTTTTGGGAGGAAAACCACAGAGGTAAGAGTACATTTCATTAACATGACTTATGACTATTGATGTTGACCTTGATCATCTGGCTGAGGTAGTATGCACCTGTTTCTCCACTGTAAAGTTACTCTTTCCCCCCAACTTTGCACAGTGCACTCTTTGACAGGAAGTCACCATGCACAGCCCACACTTAAGGAGTGGGGAGTTTACTTCACCTTCTTGAGGGCAGAATAGCTACATAAATTATGTGAAATTCTTCTGCACAGATTTGTCTCTTCCTCCTCCAGGAGGAAGTTATTTCATTCAAATTATTTAGTCAATTATTCTATCAGTATGCACTTATGGGTAGTTATTACAAAATTCAATACTATTTCATTTCTTTCTTTTTGCTCTCATAGTTCTGGCTTTGGCCATCAATGGTTCTTTCCGTTGGCTCCTGTGTTCATTTGACATGTCCCCATCATTATGTGTGTGGGGGGGGTCTTGTTTTTTTTTTTTTTTTTGAGTACTTATTTACTTTTTCCTGGATTTAAAATGACCCTGGCTCATCTTGCATGTTTCCTGCCCCTGTCTTAGGATCCGCTGTTTCTCCAAGGAGTTCTGGTTCCTTGCATTGGAGAGTGGCACTGGAAACCGAGATCTGGGTGCTAGGTATGCCTGCTGCTACTGGAGTGTTGTTGCTCCTTATCCTCTCAGCTGACAGAGCCAGGAAATCATATGTGTGCACTACTACTTGTATGGACACATCCGTAGAATTATTCTATACGCAACTATCTGTTGCATAGTTCATACCGATGACTTTAATTCTAATTCTTTACCATGTGGGTAATTTTAGCCTTGCTCACCTGTAAATCCCACAACAGCAGTGAGAAGCCTGGTTCCCTTTCTGTATTTTTATCTCTGTGCGCTGTAGAAGGCAGAGTCTCTATCTATCTATCTATCTATCTATCTATCTATCTATCTATCTATCTCTTTGTCCCCTTCCTACCCTCCCTTTCTGTCTCCTTCTCTTCCCTCTCTCCGACCTCTCTCTCTTCTCTTCCTTAAAAATCTTTGTGTATTTAGCATCTACCATAGTGGCGCTTGGCATAGAGAGGCTGCCTTCAAAACATAATATTAATATTTTATTGCACTCTTTCTGGTTCCTTCTGGAGTGACAAAGATAAAAACAGTAGGATATTCTCATGAAAATGAGATACAATAATATACTATTAATTTGGATTTTGAAATTTTATCTCATTTTGGTCTATATACTCCACAGGGTCATATCTGGCATGAAAGATACAGCTATTTATTAATATGAACATTCTTTCTTAGTTTGGACACTTGTATTTTAGTTGTGTTCCAGATGCCAATTATGTTGTGATCTTGGTAAAACAAAACCAAACAAAAAACTTCTGTGTTGTTTCATGGTTGTGAAATGCTAAAAGAAACCAAAACATTAGGAATGTTGAAAGTATACCAATTAACATTTTGGAAAACATTCTAAAATTAGAAAAAAATCTTAAATCATGAGGTTTCAGAAAGGAGTTATAATTTTATAATAATATTTTAAAACTCTAGTGAAAATTCTTAATTAAGCAAAATCATAGTCAAAACAAAAATAAGATTTTTAGTTTAAATATATGTGCGAATTACTTAAAGTATTAGAGAAAGTTTATGTGTGGAATAACTAATATTAGTGTTTACTTTTATACCCATCACTCTGTTAGGAATTTAATATAATTATCATTTCATCCTCATAGTTATCTATTATTATCTCTATTTTCAATTAAGAGGTTAAATGGTCAGAGAGTAAGTGACTTAATGAAATAAGATGCAGAACCAGAATTTGGACTCAAGTTCACCAAAATGCAAGACCCATGTTTTTTCACAAAGTGATACCACCTCTTCCACCATCACATTGTCTTGTGGACTTGACCATGCCTATAATTTCTGCGAGGACAGGATGGACAATCCAAAATAAATTGTCTATCTTTAACAAGACCATATAAGTTGTTCAGCCCTAGAAATATAACCCAAGGCATTAATTTTTATGCATTTACTATATAGTCAGAAAAATTCACTAACCTCGTAATAGGACAAATCTTTTTATGTCTAAAGAGCCACGGCAAATCTATAAAGAGAAGCTCTTTATATGCCTTCGTAAAATGGGAATAATTGGCTCCTTTTATCTTTAAATATGGCAGGAGAAAGTAGGGGAGGGTTTGGAGCACAGAAGAAATAATCAAAACGAGTAGGCCCAGAGTGCCTTGGAGGTGAAGAAAGCTGTGGAATTAGGTAAAGGAGGGCTGTGGTGTTACCTTTCATGGCCTGTGATGCTCTGCTATCAGTTGATAACTGTGTATATTTTTCTACTTATTTACACAGGATCTGAGAAATACTCCATTCTTCTTGGGAGCCGAGACACATAACTCATCTCACAGGGCGGTCAGTTATATATAATCTATGCTATCATACACTTTTTATTTAGAGATAAGTGCCTTTTAAGAATAAAAATAGAATACGGCTTTGGGTTTTTTAATAGCTAGTAAAAATATCAAAGAGTTGGCTTTATTTTTTGGAAAAAGGAATGTGAGCTCTTGTTTTTGAACTATTTACCAAACTGACACTGTGAAAGTACTCCTCCCGCTAAATAAGGGTCACATAAATGTATCTGGCTTGTTTCCTAAGTTTTTCCACTGAGCTGTTCTTCTCATCCAAACTGAATTTCAATTCAAACAGGAATATTCTGCTGAAAGTGCTAGATTGCGGGTATTCACACAGTGAACATGTAAAGAAGCAACAAATTCAGAAAAGGCGTTTGGAGGACTTAGGAAGGGAGCTAATTTTATGGCTCTACTTTGTTCATAGGGATAGGGCTAACAAATTACGTTGATCCTTGTTGAAGCAGGTCTTGCTCTCTTTTTTTTATGGAGTAGGAAATCTCAGTATTAAACTTCCGGGAAGCAAATGAGCTGGAATTTGAATCCAGGTTCCATAGCTCATTCTCCTTCAAATGGATCAGAACATGAAGGTTATAGAAGCACCTCAGAAAGGGAGCGTGGTTCACTGGAAACACCCTTGGCCCCGGCGCTGGACAGCCAGGGCTGGAGTGGGTAGGCTCTTATCTTTTCTCTCTGTCCTCTTGCTTCTTATCTGTGAAATGGGGTGGGCTAAAAGCTGGCCTAGAATGTACTTTTTTAAATTTCACATTTTTATGTGCTTATTATCTTTTTCTCTTTAAAGTGTAAGCTCCATGAGAGTAAGGATTTTATTTTCTTACTGTGGTTAAAATAAATATAACAGGAAATTTGTCATTTTAGCCATTTTTAGGTATACGGTTCAGTGGTATTAAATTCATTCAAATTGTTATACAATCATCACCACTATCCATCTCCAAAAGTTTTTCATCATCCCCAACTGAAACTCTGTACACATTAAATTATAACTCTGGAATTCCCTCTTCCCCTACCCCCCTGGCAACTGCCCATCTATTTTCTGTCAATGAATATGAACACTCTTTAAGCACCTCAGATAAGTGGAATCATACAATATTTAATCTCTTGTGTCTGGCTTATGTCACTCAGCATAGTGTCTTCAAGGTTCATTTATGTTGTAGGGCATATCAGAACCTCATTCCTCTCAAGGCTCGCTGCGTGTACACAGCACGTTTTGTTTGCACATCCATCCGTCCGTCATGGGCATTTCTGTTGTTTCTACCTTTGGCTCTTGTGAATAATGCCATGATAAACATGGGTGTGCCAACGGCTCTTTTAGTTTCTGATCTCAGTTCTTTTGGGTATGTTCTCGGAAGTGGGATTGCCAGATCATAGTCTTCATTGAATGTTTTTGAGAAACTGCCATACTAGAATGTACTGTTTAGCTTTGAAATTCTGTGATTTGACGAGGGGCTATCGAGGCACACGAATGAATGTGTCTGTGATGACTGCTCGAAGCGGGGCTGGGTGTTTGCCCAGGGCTCCCAGGACTTGCTCCCAGCGCTCCGCATGGACAGATGGCAGCAGGGTCTATTTAGGGTAGATTTTCTTCTTCTGCTCCACACTAGTCAGACAGGAACCAGTGAAGCCATTTCTTCCATCTTCCATTTAATTCTTCTTTGATGTATTTCAAAGACATGGAATTCAAAATACTGACCCCGAATGAATAAATAAAACTGCCACTTAACTGTATAAATATCCTAAATTAGACAGAAAAAAAGTAGGAGGAAATGAAACTGGTAATTTGTCTGATGATCTTTTTCAAAGTAGGTAAAATAAAACATGTTTCTGAAGTCAACTGTAAGTTACAATTTGGGGGGAAATGTAGAACGAGCTCATCACTCTAAAATACTTTTTTTCCTTTAAAATATTTTATTACTTATAAAACATAATAGGAGTAAAATACTTTTGATTTTGCCTGAAAAGTGGAAGAAGGCATCATGAGCCAGTGTGAACGACTTACTAAGTTTTAATTCCTCATGAATTGTAAAATATATTTTTGTCTTAGACTAAAATTGTATAGTCATTCCCAAATTAAAGTTTAGGAGTTTTAAAAAAATTATCTCATTAACTTTGTTGTAGGAAAAGAGGAAAAGAAATTCCACAGTAAAAAAAATTAGACTGTCAAAAGCAAAGATGATTTTCTGAAATGACTGTTTGAAATCATTGAAAGAAGTCTTCAAGAGTAGACATCGCTTTAATCATCCTGATATTTCCGGGGCTTGGTTCTCTTGTAGGTTCCCAGAAATGTGAGTTGTTGAGTCAATGTGTGCTTAAGGAAAAACTACCCAATTTCTCATTTAATGAAGCAATTAGGGCAGGAGGGCAATGAGAAAAAGACTGTCTTGTTTTCACTAAGTACTATTTATGACATTATTGGTTGAGAAATACATGGTCCCTCCGGAGCGGCTGGTCGGCCCCGGCCATGTCACGTGCACATGTGTGCAACATCCTCGCCCAGAGCAAAAGCACTACGTTCCTTTCCCCATTGTGGCAAGAATTTCAGGCAGTTGTTAAACAAGCAGGCAGATGCTTTTGTTTTGAATCATCAGAAAATGACATCAAGTTATTTTACAAGTGATTGCTTTTATAATGCAAATAAAATTCTGAAAAGCAAAGGGAAATTTGGTAATTGCATATTCAGAAATGTGCAAACCATAGGTGTACAGTATCTTATTATTTGGAAAAACAAGTTAAAATTATGTATTGGTGTATGAACACATATATGAGGTCTGTCTGGAAAAAGCCCAGCCATTGTTAATATAACAAGAATGGTTTGCATGACATCAATTTAACCTGACAGCCAAGGAGAGCGGACTGGAAGACGCATGTGTGAGCAATGATAACTTCACTGTATTACTCAGTGGGGGTGGTAGATGCCATTGAGTAAGTCTGTACTCTGTGTGGTTGTCGCATTCAAAATGATTGAGCAAGTAGAGCAACGAATCTGCATCGATTTTGTGTTAAGCTTGACTATTCCACCATGGAAACTATTTGGGTGATTCAGAAGTCTGCAGCTCTGGGCAACTGATTGGCAGCTTCATCATGACAACATGCTCACTCGTGCATCATGTTTCGCAGAGTTAAAACATCAAATCACCCAGGTGACTCAGTCCCCCTATAGCCTAGATTTGGTGCCCTGTGACTTCTGTCTTTTCCCAAAACTAAAATCACCTTTGACAGGGAAGAGATTTCAGACCATAGATGAGATTTAGGAAAATATGACAGGGCAGCTGATGGCAATTGGGAGAACTATGTGAGGTCCCAAGGTGCCTACTTTGAAGGGGACTGAGACGTCATTGTCTTACGTACAATGTTTCTTGTATCTTGTACCTTCTTCAATAAATGTCTCTATTTTTCATATTACATGGCTGGATACCTTCTGGACAGGCCTCGTGTTTATATAAGGGTGTGGGAAAAAGGTCTGTGCCGCTGTAGGTCAACCATGGACAGTGATTATTCTGGGTTGAGAAGTGAGACTGGGCATGGGGAGCAGGCACTTTTTATTTCATATATTTTTGCATTATTGTAATTCTCTCCTTATGGGATTAAATTCATATGTTACATGTATAACTTAAAAAGAAAAAATTAAGCATAATGAAAAGGTTGATATTTAAATAATGTCTCACTAAATTACCTTACCATGCAATTGGGACTAATATTTAAAGTTTCAAATATATTTTTCTCCTTTTGCCTTCCTGAATTCACCACTTTTGCCCTAATCCACTTGAGCCTCCATCTACTTGGCAGTCAGGTGGGCACGTGGTGGTGGGCTGAACATTAGGTAGTTTTTTTTTTTTTTTAAAGATTTCATTTATTTATTTTTAGAGAGAGGAGAAGGGAGGGAGACAGAGAGGGAGAGAAATAGCAATGTATGGTTGCCTCTCACATGGCCCTCATAGGGGACCCGGCCCGCAACCCAGGCATGTGCCCTGACTGGGAATCGAACCAGGACCGTCTGGTTCCCAGCCTGCACTCAATCCACTGAGCTACACCAGCCAGGGCAACATTAGGTAGTTTTAAGAGTACAAGGAGAAGGACCAAGGTGAGATAGAATGCCGGAGTTGGATTATGCAGCATGACAATAGCCTTGCAAGCAAAGCCTATGCCTTGAGGAAGGATAGTTCAAGTTTCTTTATCTCCCTTTAGTCTATCAATCCCTGAGCATGGAAGACTTAACATTATAGACCAGTGGTCTGGAGGGATAGGCAGCCAAGTCAGTTCTAAGGTTGGTAGAGAGGAGAATGTAATGCAGGAGAAGTAAAAAAGAAAGCTTTTCAGTTCTGGTAGGGGTGACTCTAAAGAGAAGGAAAGAGACAAGTGTGAAGCCATTAGACATGGATCCTGACTTCCCCACCTTTGGACTTGAGGAAGGGGGAGCACATTAGATAAGTTATAATGACACCGAGGGCAATGTGACCCTTAGGAAGGAGATCCATTCCCAGGTGGCTCACAGTACCAGCCCAGGGCAGCTGACTTAGTTAACAGCGCAGACTGCAGAGCCAGGCGAGGGGAGCCCAAGGTTCAGCTCTCATGAGTCACCCTTGCCTCAGTTATGGAGAGGAGAGGAGGAAGAATTTGAGGTACTTGCTGGGCAGCTATTCACAGAAACACCATGGGGGGAAAAGAGATCTGCACAATGAACCACAGAGAGAACGGTCTAAGCTGGTCCCAGAGGGGCCACCGTGGGTGCCGAGGCGGAGTCAGGTTGGCCAGCTAGAGCTATGGTCCTGCCATGTGCTCAGTGCCTGGATGGTAAGGTACACCATCCTGGACTTCAGCTGGAAGAGGGCGGCCACGCAAGCCAAGGACATTATCCTTTAGGTAAGAAGACACTCCCTCCTTGTCCCCACCCCCAGGCACAATGCTCTTCTACCAACACAAGGAAGCAGAACCCACTTTCTTATGTTCCCAGATGCCACCTTCGGGAGATAAAGCATGGGAGAGGGTAACAGAAAACATTTTCATCCAAACAAGAAATTGTTTATTAAACGTACTACACGAATGATCAGTTGGTGTTCAATTTAAGCCGGGACTCACAATTTCCTTCTCTCACAACCCTGTAATTAGTTGCTTATGATGAGTTCTAGACAAAATAATCGTTCATTTTCTCTGCACATCTGATTTGTAATGTAAAATTTTGTAATCTTACAATAGGTAAAAAGTAATGATAGCGAATAAAATTTCAGTGAATTAGAAGGCTTAGCTGGAGAAATAAATCTTGCCCTGATGAAAAGTTAGTCTTAGTAAGAGGCAGGTAGTAAAGGGGCGAGGATGTGGAGTTGGTTGAGAAAGAGCATCAGACATTTTGCTCGTGAGGGCTGAACCGAATTACACGCAGCGGATGCAGTATTTCTTGGCGCATGTGTGATTGGTTGTATATTTCTTATGTTAGTACTGTTCAGGAATTGTGCCAGCTTGTGGGTTTATGTTGCTATCGAAGAGTGAGATTTGTCCATTAACCTTCAGCTAATGGAAAATCTTGGAGGCTGCCCCGGCACAGAGACTGAAAAACCCCTCCCCTCAGAAACCATTCTGGGCCAATGGCTCTGACACGGCATCCAAAGGCCAGTGTGCTCCAAGGTGGTGGCTAAGTGCACACACTCTAGAGCTAGGCTGTCTTACTTAGTGGCTTTATGTCCTTGGGCAAGTTACACAAACTTTCTGTGACTTAATTGGGAATAGTAACAGCAACAATTTCTGAGGGTTGATTTGAGTCACCAAGCCTCTTGGCTTGCCTGGGGCTTGAGACTTCCAGTGCTAAACCTGGGTAAGTCCCAAGCAAACCAAGAGGAATTGGAATTGACCACCTCGGTTAATGTGAGTGTAAGATGTGAGCTTCCTTGTCAGAAGTGTGCTCGGCACAGAGTAAGCACTTGGCAATGTTTGTTATCATTATCACGGTCTCTATTACAACTGCTACTATTGTATACGGAAAAAGGAGTGATCCCTCAGCCAGGTGGAAGTACTTGAATATTGCCACAATACTGTTTTAATTACAGAAAGGGGGCTGTATAATAACCTTTGGAATCTCTAGATCTTTTAGTGTCCTGAAATTTTCACCTAATTGTTTATTTTATTATAAAAAGAGGTTAGTACAGAGATGACCCTGAAGTGCAGACATAGAAGAAGATGTAGCAAGAAAGTAGATCTAGAAACAGTGCTTGAAGACATCCACTTGGTCTCTCTGAAATCCTCCCAAGTCCTCACACTCCGGTCAGGAGCAAGTAAAACTTTTATGCTAATGTTATTTTGAGGCTCTGAAGCACAGAAATGTGTTGAGAACACCACCAGGAAGCTCTAAGGAAAGGCTTGACATTTTGCTGTATTCGAAGCATTCTAAGTGAGAGGAAGACTTTCTTGCAGCAGAATAGGAAAAAATAGCTAACATTAACCGATTGGTTTTTATGTTGAACACTATTCTAAGATTTTTATGTATGCACTGCCACTCAATGCTCACAACAATCCTATGATATAGATACTTCTAGTTTGGAAGGAGAAGCTGAGACTCAAAGATGGTAAATAATTTATAATGCTTAGGTTAAACAGCAATTAATAACAGTTGAAGTCAAAGAGGGATTTAATTTATGTCCAGGCATTTTAATTAGGGAAATCCTATTATAAATTGTATATCACTTTCATTTACACAGCATTTAGAGATTTGTTGATAGTTTTGGTTTTGAATGAGATTTTGATCTTTATAGTACAATTGGATGAATTACGTGGCACATTCCCATTCATGCTCATACCTCTCTTGAGGGACGCCCATGTGATTGACCCATGAAATCTCAGCTCAGGCATTACTATTCCCCTGTGGGAACCACCTGAACTGGCAGCATAGCATGGGGGGAATAAGTCAAGGAAACAAACTGCTTCTGTCAAGTTAACTTTGGAAACTAGAAAGTCTATAGTGGAAACAAATGTCATAATTATAAAAATATTTTTATTTAAATTAATGTTACATATGATAGGGGTCAATATATCTTTGAAAGCCTTAGTTTTATTTATTGCATCTTTCAAGTTGTATTCGAGTGTAATTTGTTTCATTCTTAGGTAACCTAAAATCCAGGGATGATGGCATTAGTTGTCATAATTAACACAAAAAAGTTTTTTACTCATTCTTGTTAATTATTTCTATCTTTATTTTCTTATTTCTGCCTCTCTATGCAGAAATCATATCATAAAATAGGGTAGCAATGTTATTCAGCTTCTAAAAGCTCAACTTTCTAGTTGTAAATTTGAAATAGCTGGTTATATATATTTTGTCCTATAGAAGAAAATAAAAAGGCCTATTGAAGAACTAATGTGAGAGTTAATAGAGTTGAATCATTCCTGCCTCAATTGTCTATTTCCCAATGGCCCATGCAGTAGCATGAACTTTGGGGTGAGAATACAACCAACATTCATTGAACAATGGGCAGGAATGGCCTATTGCCCCCGGAAACTCTGGCATCTCAAATATTTGCCTTGTGTGGAAAATCTGATGCCAGGTTCCAGTTAAAAGTCATAAAGTCCTAGAGTGGAAGGGACATTGAGTGGCAGGCTATCTCTTATAAGACAGGATTGCAATGGAATCAGCTCAGAAAGCTATTCTTTATTTATTTTTTTAACTCTTGAGATTCAAACACACTTGAAAGCATAGCAAAGCTCACGATTTAGTTTTTCTCATGTATTTAGATCATAATGGCTTCATTTTAAAATTCAGTAAGGCCCCGGTAAGGTAGATCAGTTGGTTATAGCATTGTCCCAATATGCCAAGGTTGTTGGTTCAATCCCTGGTCAGAGCACATACAAGAATCAACCAAAGAATGCATCAAGAAGTGGAAAAACAAAAATCACTCTCTCTTTCTCCCTCTCTCTCTGTTCCTCTCTCTTTAAAATCAAGAAATAAAAATTAAAAATAAAATTAAATAAACTACTTCTACATTGACAAAGCCTCTATTGTCAATTTTTAATTTTTCACTGAAAGCCCTCTGTTGTGGACGGGAATCTGAGAATCAGAGCACCAAGATGGGAGGTATTGATGACCCAGAGCCTGTATGAAAATGGTTGAGATGTTTAAAACCTATCCATACATTGTGATAGCTTATTGCTCAAAGGAAATCTCTAGCAGAAAACCATTGGGCTGGTGCCCCCAGGAGAGGACCTTTCACATTCATGAATTCACAGTCATCTGAGCCACCACACTGTGCCTGGTATTGTTCTGTATGAAAATACTCTATAAGAAAACACTTCATTATTATCAAGTCCTGGGCTGGTCTCTTGGATTGAAAGAAGTGGCAACAAAAGAATAGGTAAAATAGATGATAAAGAGTCTTTCTAGGATTTGGATGGCAAAAAAGCAAGAAGTAGCTAATGTGCTAGGTTTCCATAAATGCTTATGAGGAACCTGAATGGCCACATGCTCCAAATACAAGTACCATGGAACTTGCCATTGCCTGTGACAGCCCTGGCCACCTAACAAGAGGGACAATCTTCTATTGCAGGCTACGACTGAGCTTCCCCCAGGACCAAGGGAGGCAGACCTGGTGGTTAACCAGGAGCTTTGTCACCACTAATGTTACTGGGCTGGAAATAGTTTGGGTTGGGATGAACAGAGATGAAGACACATGAACAGTAAACCATCAGTCCTTACTTTCTCCCCACTGGTGGGTCCCATCCCTGTCTTCACTGGAATGGAAGCTGGCTCTGAATCCTGCCTAGCTGCTGCCAGAGCCCTCCCACTTGGAGACTGGCCCAGGTCTTGGATTTCCCTGTGTCTACTTGAATGGACTATGCTGGAAACATGCCTTTGACATTCATTTGCTGCCAAGAACTGCATCTGTCTAAGAGCTCTGATTGTCCTGTAAACGTCATCCTTTTAGATATGACTTTAGGCTTTGTCTGCAAGGCCACTTTTTACAGTCGCACAGCCTTTCTACTGCAACAGCCCTGGGGGTGTCATTCCCATAGGCCACCCCTTCTTGAGTCGTCAGTGCAGAGGCCCTGCTCATCGAATGCATGCGAGCCACACTCCTTGGACAGTGTGACTTGGGATTGCCTGGATGTACCCAGAGTAGGCCAACATTGTATTCTAGTTAGTTTTTTCTCACCCATGACTTCTTACCCCTGTTCTCTGTTCTTACAATAATCTTTACTTCTCTTAACCTCCTGCATGCCTTGTGGCCAAGACCCTACTTTACGACTCAACCAAACCTCATTTAGCTAACTAAGCCTAGCCCCAGGAATGAAAGATGGGGGGAATAGAGACATTTGAGAAATTGTATGTAGCTCTTGTTCCAATAGACAGAGACTGCAGATGGCTATAGGACCCCCCTGACCAGAGCCAAGGGCCTTACAGAGCATAGTAAATTTGCACTGATAGAGAACTGTACTTCTTGTGGTTCTCTCGTGGCATGTGAGTGTTCAGTGGTAATTAGGCAGGTAAATAACAAAGGCCATAGAAATATGATTTTACTATTTTTTTTTTACTATTTATAGATTTAAATAGAATTAGCCTGTTCTTTAAGAACTGAGATTTTATCAACATTTTTCTGAGGACCTGAAGACATGTAGCCCCAATCACATCAGCTTTATCATCATGAGATGAGATCAGCTCTACCTACAGCACAGCAGCTCACAGTACAGATTCTGCTGCTCAACACCCAGAACCAAATCTCGGCTCTGCCATCTGTGTGCCAATTATGTAATCTGCGGCAAGTTTTGTTTTCTATGTCAGGTTCTGCATTTTAAATTTAGGAATAATGACACTTTAATCAGGGTAGAGTAAAGAATTTAAAATCACGCATAGCCTAGGGTGCTTGCTGCTGCCAGTAGCACATAGAGGTTAACCCATACCTATACCACAATTATGTTTATTTATGGAGTACCTGCTGCTTATTAGTATGGAGCTGGCCACAACATGTGCAGCCATTTATTTTTTATTATAAAATACATGTCACAAAATTTTCATTTTAACTATTTTAAGTATACAATTCAGTGGCATTAAGTACATTTATGACATTGTATTACCTCTATCTAGTTCCAGAACTTCTCAGTTACTCCAAAGGGAAACCCCATACCCATTAAGCAGTTGTATTCCCCTCTTCCCAGCCCCTGATAATCACAAATTTATATTTTGTTTCTATGGCTTTGCCTATTCTGGATATTTCATATAAATGGAGGCACATAGGAAGTAGTTTTTTGTATCTGGCTTCTTTAATTTAGCATAATGTTTTCAAGGTTCATCCACATTGTAGCATGCATTGGTACTTCATTCCTATTGATGAGTATATAATATTCCATTGTTGGATATGCTACATTTTGTTTATTTATTCTGTCATCAATGGAAATTTGGGCTGTTTTTACCCTTTGGTTTTTGCACACTGAGCTGCTATGAACATTCACGTGTGTTTGTTATTGTTTGAACACTTGTTTTCAATTTTTGGGGGGTATATAACCTGGGAATGGAATTGCTGGGTGATAAGGTAATTCCATGTTTAACTTGTTGAGAAATGGTCATGTACAATTATTTCCTTGTCCTTATAATGCCCAAATTTAAAAACAAAACCATCATATTAATTGTGAAGCAGATGTACCTGAATAGTGATACCTGTGGTCTCTTCCCCAGTCCCCTGATTGCACAGATAGATGAGTAGCAACCCTTACAAAGAGTGCTCAAATCAGGGTCATGTCTAATTTGGTGACTGACTTCTTATAATTATAGAAAAGGTTTATTATGGTAACATTGTTCATATTTTTATGTTAAATTTAATGTCACTTCTAATATTTCCAGGAATTTAGCCAATATCCCCCCCAATAAGAATAATGAAAACATAAATAATGAAACTAATTTAAAATTGAACTTATCTTTATATGACTCTATTGATACTTTTAT
This sequence comes from Micronycteris hirsuta, assembly GCA_004026765.1. Classification (NCBI taxonomy): domain Eukaryota; kingdom Metazoa; phylum Chordata; class Mammalia; order Chiroptera; family Phyllostomidae; genus Micronycteris; species Micronycteris hirsuta. Next base: position 16,595 of record PVJI01011167.1, read on the forward strand.
TTCTTCTACGGGAAATTTCAGGTTACCACCAGAAGGAATGCACCTTCCAACAGCAGTGATTAGTCTGACTCAGTTCTAGAAAGAGGAACCTGCACACTTAGCCCATCACAAAACCTCCGGGGTTTGTTTATTCGGAAGAAGTCAACTTTTCCTACCATGCACTCGTGATTTTCACCAAATACAAGTTACATGTTCAAACAGTAAGAATACAAAGTAGTCAACATCAATACAATGAGAAATAAAGCTGGGATATTTTTATAGAAGCTAGCATAATTTGTAGATGCAAAAGTAGTTTTGGAATTTATATGAATTTTAAATCAAATACATACATACGCATGCATGTGTGTATATATATATATGTATACACACACACACACACACACACACACATTTTGCACGATGCTAGTACAGTTGATTTCTGGCAGCAATACAGAGTCACTTTGTGGTCACACTGAGGCAGTGGAAGCCCATGTGTTATAAATAAACATTTGGCTCTTCCAAGCAGAGATTTATCAAAAGTTGTGCAGAGGCAAACAAGGCAGGCAAGCCGTGATCCCCTGCAGGTACCATTCCATGTGCTACCAATTACTTTACAATTCTGCACAATGTATAACAGCAACCAGATTTAGGGCACAGAAAATTTTAGGACATTTCATTATTAAACTCCACTAAAATGGGTCTGTTTACATTTTTTCCCTCTGAGGAAAGAAGAACAGGTCTAAGATTATCTATATGTGAATTATCTACCTCATCACTCCCTGCAGTTGCCAGTTCCGAACTAAGACTTTCCGGCCTAGCCACCAGTCAATGGCCTCCAGAGAGCACTCTTAGGAGTGTGATATATATTTACCCAGAGGTTGATTATGTCAGATAGGTTGGTGCAAGAGGCAGGGTTTTCCAAACAATATATATCAACTGTTTCAAACTCTCTGAAGCTCTTGCAAGAAGTAGCCTTTAGCAACTCCTAACCAAGCCTGGTTTTTCTAGGCTATCCGCTAGGGATCTGTTGTAAGCTGATTACACAATCATGTGTCTGACATTGAAAAACTAGGGAACATCTTGTTTCATTCACAACTGTTAAATGAGGTTTCACTGAATAGAAAGCAACTAATTTTGTACAGCCAGTTCTGAGGATATACCATGAATTTGGAAGCCGATTTTAGAACATAATTCTGGTCTTAAGAGAAACCCAACACCACAGCCTACAAACATGACCAAAAGCCTCTGAGGAAGGTATTTTCACATGCACTGTACTCATAGAGCATGCCTTCTGAAAGATGTTACAGATTGCTTCTCTTTGATGCAGCTGCTGTAACCATACGGATATGTATTGAGCTTGAAGAAGTTGATTTCATTTCTTATCCTGCATCAGAGAAATGTCTAACATAATCATCATTATTAACGAATATTTTGGAGATTTATCAAGTATGAGGTATGAGGTTGGGTCCTGAAACTATAAAAAGACTCATTGAGAGTCTTATAATTTAAAGAGATATGAGGAATATATGATTATAAAAATAGCAATCCAAGGTAAAGTGCAAGATTACCAGTCACTGGAATCACTGAGGACGCAAGGCTGATCTAGGCTGATGAACCGCAGGTCTAGATAATGGAGTAGAGGGCCTCTAGAAGTGCAACGGCATGGTCAAAGGCACGGATGTGGGGCCAACAACGGCACATCCATAAAGGCCGTGTGAGATAGCCAGGCAGCGACAAGGCCTGAGTGCAAAGTCGAGTCCTGACTCTGCCATCTGTTGGTTATATATCCTCTGATGGGCTATTTGACTTTCTAAATTTTTCTCATCCATAAAATGAGGACAATAATAACTAGATTGCTGGTTTTTCACTAGGATTAAATAAATAACTGATTGAGTTATTTTTATTTAATAAATATTTATTAAGCACTGTAAAAGGTCTCAGTAAAGTACACTATTCTTAAAAAAAAGTTGACCTATTTGGAAAGAACAAGTCCATGTGAGAAATTACTGGAGCCTGACACCAGAGCACAAACCACATCCAGATACAAATGGTGGCCACTGCCAACTTATGGCCCCTCAGTACCAGTGCTGATACAAAGGCAAACCAACAGCAGAGGCCAAATGATGGTTTATATCTATTATTTATAATATATATATTTCTTTTTTTTTTAAAGATTTTATTTTTTTATTTATTTTTAGAGAGAGGGGAAGGGAGGGAGACAGAGAGGGAGAGAAACAGCAATGTATGGTTGCCTCTCACATGGCCCTCGTGGGGACCTGGCCCACAACCTAGGCATGTGCCCTGACTGGGAATCGAACTGGGACCCTTTGGTTCCCAGCCCGCACTCAATCCACTGAGCTACCCCAGCCAGGGCTATTTATAATATATATATTTCTTTGTTTAATAATTTGCAAGTAATTCCCTATTTTCTCCTTAGTTTGTTTTTAAAGGGCAAGGGTTCGCAGGAAGAAGGTAATCAAAATAAAACCTGTGAAAATAAAATCCAAGAATATCCAGACATACAAAGGCTTGGGGTGATTGAGATCCTTATAAAGATTTATTTTTTTAAGCATTAGGAAAAATAATTATTAAAAGGGGTTCAATATAAAATAGACATAGACTCATAGAAATTTTCAAAAGATCATTCATTCAGCATGCATTTGCTGAGTCCCAGCAGTGTAGACATTGGCTTTGTGATAGTAAATAAAGATGCGCTACCTATTTTATCTAGTGGGGGGGACAAGCAATAAAAAATAATATAGAAAACTACAAGTATGGTAAGTCCTATGAAGGAAAAAAACAGGAAAAATGCTCCTCTCCCTGCAAACAATATGGGAACAGCTAATTTAGATGGGGGTGGGGGTCAGGAGGGCTGCTCTGCGGAAGCAACTTCTGTGATGAGACTTCGAGGATGGGCAGGAGTGAGCGAGGGGAGGGGTGCAGATAAAGTGGTCCAGCTCTGGGCCTCGGGGTGGGAAAGAACGTGGACAATGGGGCTGGTGGACAGAGTCCTCAAAGACATCACCGGACCTGGCAGCTTCTTTTTTTTCTTTTAAAATTCGTATCAGCCTTGATAGATGACTACAAAACCAAGTTGGCCTGGATGACTTTTAAGATCCACAGCCAACTCTTGGAAGAGAGCTTTGAAAAATATTTCTGGCAGCAGGGGTCGTCTACTTCCCAAGCATCCATAGAAGGATGACTTATAAAAGGTCCCCCAGTTTCAAGAGATCACATTCACACAAAGCAACTCACATCAGACCAGTGAATTTATAAGAAATAATGTAACTATACTGTGCTCCAAGAATAAAATGGTAATAAAGAGTGAAACAAAAGGGTTTAATTTTATTTTCTTTTTAAGATTATAACTCCTCCCAGGTACCATGCCCTAGTGAGATGACCAGAGCTCTTCCTGCAGGTCCAACATGTCAAATGCCCACTACTCACCTCTCTCTAGTCTTGCCGAGTAAGCCCTTTTCCAAATACAAGTATCACTTCGCACAAATCCAAGGGTAAACAGCTGCAGGTTGTCTGCAGGTGTCCTTACAGAAAGAAGGTCCTGCATACACAGGTGCCTTAGGAATTCACATCAGTGTGAAATCCAGTAGGCTGGAGAACCCGATGCCACATGAGCTGATGGCATCCAGTGGGAAATGACCGCAGGGAAGGCTCATGGTTCCTTGTATCTTATGCCTTTCCTAATCCATGTGGGGAGGAAGAGCTGCTGGATTTGATTTGATTTTAATTTTATGTTCTGTCAAAACCAGTCCCTCCCCTAATCGCCTTCATCGATATTATGATGCTCAATGCTCAACGAAATGCTCTCTGAGAAGCTGCTGCTGAGAAGCCCAAAGGGTGAGAGCATGGGATGTTAGCAGGTGTTTGCTCTCTGGCATTCTCAAAGAGAGTAGACCAAACTGAAGACTGAAAGGATGCATGCAGGATAAGGAAACGCAAATACAAAGAACTGAGGACAGGAGACCCAACATCAAAGAGAGGGGGAAGATTTATTAAGGAGGAAGGAAGTCAAATCAAAGGAAAGACAATGATGTGATGGTGGTGGTAATAACCCAAGTAGTCAAAATTGTTTCACTCTGAGAGAGCAAACAGGACCTGAATATAACTAGTGTCTGCTTTGGGACAAAGGAGAGAACAGAGGACACCAAGTGCCTGTCTGCAAAACTCTGGCAACTTTGCATATTTTTTTTCTCATCAAGTTTTCAAATACTGTTCTGGGAAAAGGAGATGGGAGTTATCGGCTCAGAGTCAGTGGAGCCTGTTCTATACAATCCCTGTGGCCCTGGAAGTGTGCATCTGTCACAACGGCGTGCAGCGCTCCCTCACACACTGCCTCTGCCTGCGGCGCTCACACAGGGCTGTGGGGTGAGACACCCTGAGAGTCCACCAGGAACACCATAGCCCCCAGCCTCCTCCTGTCTGCCACTTCCTCCTGTGGACAGAGACCCAGACATCGGAATCAGCATCCCAGAAACCCTTCGCTGTTTCTTGTCTTCTGATTCTGAGCCCCTTCCTTCTTCGCAGGATGGAATCTCATCAGTGGGTACAAAGAACGACACTCCAAACGTGAGCAAATGATCCCTTGGGTCTTAGAAAGAAGGCTGGAGGGAGAGGGTTTCAGAATAGCCTAAGAGCAGAAAAGTACTGATGTTAAACTGCTAGTTCTTCTCGGCACTATTCTCTTTCCAAAAGCTCGTTGAATACCCAGTGTTTACAGTTGGAGTCAGGCCTCCAGTCTCACTCCCATCTACTTACAGGGAGGAGTTTTACAAATCAGCTAAGTGTGGCAGCCCAGACAGTGACTGCATCAAGTTCAGACCCAGTTTGCACCCCTCCGGCACTAGCTCACTAGATAGCAGCAGACTGTACAACATTCCCCTCATGTGGTGCCTCTCTTGGACCACAAATGGTACTACAGACACTCTTTACTACCAGGTTTGCATCTCTTACTTCATCAAACATTTTGTTACATCCTTTATCTGCTGTTTTCTCCTAAGCTTATGACTTTTAACTCTTTTATTATCATTTAAGTGGAATTGTAGGTAAACATGTGTTCAAACAGACACATTTACTGAGTCTGTGTGTGTGTGTGTGTGTGTGTGTGTGTGTGTGAGTGTGTTAGGAGGGTGTCAGAAATCCTTAAACACCATCTGTAACATGAAACTCCAGATGAATGTGGTAGTCGCTAAAAACTGATGGTCTAGAACAGGGCTTGATAAACTATGGCTCTGGGCCAAGTCTGACTCACTGTTTGTATAAATAAAGTTTTATTGGACCACAGTGGTGCCCATCCATTTATGTGTTATCTGTGGATGCTTTTACACTACAATGACAGAATTAAGTAGTTGTAACAGAGACCACATGGCCTGTCTCTGACCAAAAACTTTTACTATCCATTCTTGCTTTTACAGAAAAAGTTTGCCAACCTCTGGTCTAGAATGCAAGTCGATAATAGTAATCAACATTGCAAGACTTGATGTAAATATTTTCTATATTTTCAAACACTTTTGAAAAATGTTAAAATTTTTGGAATTATTATATTTAATCTTGGTGTCAATGTGAATGCCATGGGAAGGAAAGAAGTATATTTTACTAAATTATAGCAAAAGAATACCCTTTCAAAGAAAGGTACTGATCCAGATTCAATATCTAGTGTCCAATAGAGCAGTGAGATAAATGTTACTCATAGAGGGAGATCGGTCGATTCCTCACATAGTAAATTAAAAAAGTGTTAGTCTACTCTGCTCTTCCTCCTGGGCTGGGGTCAAGCACTGGATTCTGCATGGGGTGAGCAGGTACAGAGGCATCTATGAGCTCTGATTGCTCCTTTGATTCTGGTCCTTTCACTGGGGACACACCACCCTTACACTCTCTCTTTGAATTCTTATGTCTCCAGATTCTCATCTGTCTGGAGAACTTCAGCCCCTTCTGTCTGGATGAAAGAGAGATAGGATGAGAGGATGCACTGCTCATAGAAATTATTTCATTGTGTAAATGTACCATAGTTTTTTGATCCACTCATATGTTGATGGGCACTTAGGTTGCTTCCAGCACTTGGCTATTGTAAATTGTGCTGCTATGAACATTGGGGTGCATAGGGTCTTTTGAATTGATGTTTTGGGATTCTTAGAGTATAATCCCAGCGGTGGAATTGCTGGGTCAAAAGTCAGTTTCATTTACACAATGGAGTACTTTACGGCATCAAGAAAGAAGGGGCTCCTACTCTTTGTGACAGCATGGATGCAACTGGAGAGCGTTATGCTAGGTGAAGTGAGGCAGGAGGTGAAAGACAAATGCCATATGATCTCACCTATAAATGGAACATAGTCAACAAAACAAATAAGCAAGCAAAATATAACCAGAGACATGGAAATAAAGAACAAACTGACAGTAATCAGAGGGGAAAGGGGAGTGGGTAACAGGGGAAAGAAGGGGAGGGGTCATCAAGGAACATATATAAAGGACCCATGGACAAAGTCAAAGGGGGGTTAGATTGAGGGTGGAAAGTGGGGGAGGGGCAGGGGAAAGTGGTAGAGAAAAAATATAGACAACTGTACTTGAACAACAATAAAAAAATAACATTGAAAAAAATTATTTGCTGCTCCTGCCCAAGAAGGTGGTGGTGGTGCAGACTTTGGATTAGAAAAGAGAAGGGGAATTCTCAGACTCTCTGTGGCCCCTAACCCTTATCATTACTTTATTATGGGTAGTTCCAAGCCCAACTTTACCTAATATGAATGAGTGGAGAAGCCCATCCACATCTCTCTGTACAAACTCAGCCCACACCAGCTGATTCCATGATTTCATGTCAAATTAGGTTTTGTTTTGTTTTCAGTGATATCTAAGATGGAAGAAAAGCAGTGTGACCCAAACCAGAAAAAGACTGTTTTTTCTTTTTCAATAGTCAGTAGGGTCATTATTATAACAATCTGATACAGTTCTCTTCTTAATACAGCAAAGGTCATTTTTGATGAAATTTCTATTATCAGTAAAACACCTCATAGGGATCAGAAGATTTTACCAAATCATATCTTGAATAAAATGAAAGTGATTTTGAAACACATTAATGACATTTCCTTAAAATATGCGTGCGTTCAAAAGTTAACTACAGCCTGAGTGAAGGCATGTGGGAATTTCTTAAACCCTGAGTGCTTGGGAAACCAGGTTCTGCTTTGAACTGAGCGGGGGTCCCTTCCCCATGAGGGCAATATAATTTCCAGTAAAGGCACTCATGGATAGCACTCTAACAAGCCAAGGATGGCAACAGGTTATTGTTTAATCTTTTCTTTTGTAAATTTCCTCATATTTTTAGTCCTTTAAATTCTCAAATAAACACTTTACTGTGTTTTACAGTAATTTGTATAGTTACTGAATTACTTTAAGAAGACAGAATACTCTTCTTGCCATTGCACATAAATTAAAAATATATAATAATCTAGGAAATGAAAAATTTACTATGACAAAATTTCTGGAAACGTTAACAGACACGGTACGTATTTTATGTATATCTGACTTGGAATTACTACAAGATGACACTGTACCAACGTTGTAAGGAACACAAAGGATGTCTGTGTTTGTCTTGATTCTTTTACTGTAGGTTCAATTGTTTATAAAAGTTCAAAGGCTTTGTTCAAAAACAAATGAACAAAACCCCCAGGGTATAACTGTATTTATAAACTGGTATGATGATAAAATAAAAGTTCAACAGAAAGAGATGATAAGGATGTAAGAATAGTCTTAATTGTTTATGTTTACTGTAAAAATTAGCTATTACTTAAATATTTGTAAGGTTGTTTTTAAAAGAACTTAGAAAAAATCATGCAGATTCAGTAAATAAAAGACAGTCCAAAATGCAATGAATTCAGTTCCTTTTGAAAAGGAATGAGGGTCAGCTGGACTAATCTTTAAGTATCAGTGATAGGTGAATTTACATATAGATACTTATCTCAAACCACCTTTCAATGTTTTGAGTTTAGGAAAGCTTTTTTTTTTGTTTGTTTGTTTAATTTTAATTCTCTGCATATTTTAAGGGAAATGTAATCCACATGTTTTGAATTCATTTACACAACATGGCTAAGCATGATTGAAGCACATTTGAGACTTGTAGTTATTTTGAAGCTGTTAAAACTCCCTTCCTTGAGGAACTAAATGGCATGCACATAAAAAGTCAGAAGATGACACACTAAAAATTCAAACATATAGAATGAGTAGTTTCCTGTCTTCCAAGCCAAATTATCCCTTCTTAAAACCCATATCCTGTGAGAAGAACCAAAGGACGATGGGAACCACAAGTCGAGTGCCATGTACCGTCCAGATGACTGGGCCTGGCATCTCTGAGTGTTCTTGAGAAGAACATTCATCTTCTCTATTAAGAGGTGATGACTAAACAGAGTCAGTTAATTAAATCGCAAATTCATCATAAGGACGAAGATTTTTTTCACTGCTTCTGGGACCTGCTGGAATGTCTCATTTCTGTAGTCGTGCTTCTCAAACTGTAATGTGCCTATGAATCACCAGAGGGACCTTGTTAAACTATAGATGTTGATTCAGTAGGACTAGGATAGGCCTCAGAATCTGAATTTCTAACATGTACCCAGGTGATGTTGATGTTGCTGGTCCATGGGCCACATTTTGAGAAGCAAGGCTCTGTTTCAAGGTTTCTAAACCACTCCTGATATTCTGGGTTGGATAATTCTTCATCCTAGGGGCTCTTCTATTTGTTGTAGGCAGTTTAGCAGCATCCACTAGAGGCTGGGAGCCCCTGCTGGCTCCTCCCCTCGTCATGGTGACCAAAACATGTCTAGACATTACCAAAAGTTCCCAACCTGGGGACACAATTGCCTCTGGTTGAGAACCACTGCTCTGTTGTTATACTTAGTGGTTACATGTTTGTTGCATAATATAAACACCTCTTTTGATGAACCAGCTTCAGGGAGTACAGCAGTCATCAAACAAATAAATAAACAGCTTTCTTTTTTCTCCTGGGCAACTATACTTTTATTTATGGACACTGTGGATTTTTAGTTGATTTTTGTTTCCCCTCTTACTGTGGCCACTAGGGTGCTCAGAAGTAAATCACAATTTAACAATTGTGAACATTTTCAGATATAAATTTCTGAAAAATAACTCAACTACTAGATTTGTTTTATTCTCTATGTTTGCTCCCCACCCACATTCAGTGAATCATCTTTTTTATTATATATTTTTATAGGATCTCATACACAATTTAAAATAGGACTGATTTCCATTAAGGTAAACCAAACAATTTGAATAGAAATAGACCAGCTAGGACAGGCACAATGCATTAATTTGCTAATCATAATTGGCCATTTGCTGTTTGATAGATAATAATAAATTTGGACAGATAGTGATACATATCTCAAAAATATTAAACAATCTGGCCCATTGTCTCCCAAGAAATTGTAGTAAACTGATGAATACAGATGACTGGAGAAAGAACAAGAAATTAACATGGAAAAAGGTATTTTTAAAAACTTATTAATGGAGATATAATGTTAGCCATAGAGTTGGGGCTGAAGAAGAACTCAGCCAAATAACTAACGTTTCACGTTTTCCCAGCTTTGACATAAGACACTTAAAAATAATTAATTTAGAGCATAAAGGACCTTAAAAAAAAGGACCTCAAACAATGATCCAGCTGACTATTTTTCAAGTTTTTTGAGCTGTAGAATTCCTCATTTAAATATTTATCAGGAAGGTCAATGTGTAAACTCCGCTAACTCATAGCTGCTCTGCTGGGGAGGGAAAAAGGAAAGAGGGGAATCTAAGGCCCTTTGAAGAGGCCCCTGAAGCTCTTGAAGGAGCACAGGTGGAAAACCCATGACCCTGTGATATGCTCTTGGGATAAGGGTGAGGAAGTGGTGGCAGGAGGAGATGCAGAACCTGTTTGAGGAGTTGAAACTGCCCTAGAAGAGTTAGGACTGAAACCCAGTCATAAAGGCTTTAGTTAGACAGGATGCTTGAGAGTCTGGAGTTTTCACCTGGGTCGAAGTTATGAGCATCTCTTCCAAACCTTTAAAATACACAAGTTTTCCCGTCCCTCTCCCCTTCTCCTCGACCCCCATCCTCAACCTGATTCTTCAGAGAAAATTGGTGTAATAGTTTGATGTGTTTCTTCTAGAACTCTCCCTCTCCTTTTCTTTGTCCTGGCCAGCTCTATTTTTCCTTTTATCATAGCATTTTACACATTCCAACACCTTACATAGTTTACTTGTTTATCATTTCTATTATTTATTGTATGTCTTTTCCCACTGAAACAGTCTCTATGAAGGCAAGGAAGACTATTTGCCTAATTTGTTCACCAAAGTTTCCCAAGTTCCTGGAATAGTGCTGGCAAGTAGTAGGCACTCAGAAATAGTTGTGGAATGAATGAATGAATGAATGAACGAATGAATGAATGAATGAATGAATGAATGAATAGTGAATAGCCAGGATGAAAAAACAGAGCACAGAGAATTTTTATGGTAGTAAAACTATTCTGTGTGATACTATAATGGTGGATATATCCACACAATGAAATATTACTCTGCTTTAAAAGGAAATGATCTATCAAGCCATAAAGGAACATTAAATGCATATTACAAGTGAAAGAAGCCAATCTGAAAAAGTTACTCAGAAATCAGAAATTAGGAGGTTTAATGTGAGGGGCAGAATCGTACTCAGAGTTTCTGCAATGGTGTTGTGTTTCCTGCATCTGTGGCTCATTTTAATGGTAACATAATATTTTAATGGCTGTTGGATAACTGATGTGAAAAATTTTTCTGAAAAATGATTATTTTCTATAAAACAATTTATTATTAAAAGTCCACAGAATCTTTCTTTGAGGAAATAAAAAGTCATATTCTATAATTTCGCACTGGTCTCTAATGTGTCCAGGCAACAATGTGGACAGAGGAAACCCAGGAACTCAGTATCCTTCACTAGCTCCTTTCACTCGATCCACGTGCACCTGCCAACACGTGACACAGGCTCTGTCTCAGATAGACACATCTCCAGTGTGTACACATGCCCTCTCTGCAAGTGGACTGTAACACAAGTGATGCCTGCCCCATTATCAATTACCAGGACTCTTGGTTGCCAACTATGCGATTGCCTGGTTTTGGAAGAACATTTAAAAATCTTTCATCATCTGAAGTTTGATGGTTGTTGTGAAACAAACAAGAGGAAATTACCTTTTTTTCCTTTTCCTCTGTCATATCAAAACTCTTTACCTAGTCATATAATCTCCTTTTAGTTCCTTGGCTACCAGCTTTTCATCACCCGCAGAGCGCAGAAATATGGATTTGCTCGGTTTTTAAATGAGATTTGATACTATCCAGGGACCATTTTGTTCCCCTAAAGGGCATATACTGCCAGTTTCATAAAGGAAGTAAATGGAAAAATAACATTCACTTTCTTGAAATTCGGTTTGTGGCAAACTAGATCTGAATGTGCCCTTCTGCAGGGACCATCTGCACAGGGCCAGCCCGGACAGGACTGCACACTTGGGAGTAAAGACCGTCTCCAAACACAGTGGGTAACTGATAATACTCTCTGAGTGCAGGCTTCCCTGAAAAGGGGGGAAAATGCTCCTTTTGAAATAATACAATTAGAAGGAAGTATTTAAGAATATGAAATAAGCCGCAGTAAACTACTTCTGCTCCTAAAACCACCCCTTTTTATTCTTCTTCTAGTTCTTCTGTTAATTTGCCTACTTTAGGGAGATATATTGAAATGCACCCCTGTGCATTTTTGCTCAATTTATGTATATACTTTTACTTCTGTTTATTAGCAATGTCCCTTTAAATCTACTAGGGACATACTCAAGGTGGACACGGTGTTAGGGAAACTGTCCATTTCAAAGGGTTTGAATGACTCATTTCATTTGTAGGCAGATAATCAATCTCTCCTGAATTTTCACAAAAAATGGCCCAAGAATGTACATGTACTTACCAATTTTACTTTAAGCTGCTTCCTAGTTCAATAAATATACATCTTGTCTGTAGATAAATATCAGAGAAACCAAGATGCAGACAAACAACATGCCCTTTTGTCCAATAGCACTGTTAAGGCATTTTTCCTTATTTATTTTACTGTTTGAAGAAAATTGAATTTTTTAAGAAGGAGGAGTCTTTGAACATATAATTAATGAGAAGTAAAGTTATTTGATGTCCTCTGGAGGGACTTTGCAACATGCTGCACTGTGAGTTTAAGAGTGTAACATGCTCACCAGTGATGTGATTACCTGTCTGGGCCTTGCAGCTCCTTTTGGCTGAGGAGGAACAGTAATCTGGTGTTCTCGCAATAGATTAATCCAGAGTAGGTCTTTTTTAAAGGATTTGTAGGTCTTCCTTACTATTTGGGTGTTTCTCATGGGCCATTGTCAATGACTGGAACCAAGATATGGGTGGCCCGAGAAAGTAAAGGGGAGAACCCAGTCTCCATTATATGTCTGCTTTTGACTAAAATCCACACTTTGGACAAATAGGAACTGATGAATAAGGTAAAGTAATCCAAGATAAATTTCAAAGACCAAGAAAAATTCTCTAGAAAAGTTTTTTTCCTAACGAATGGCCCCAAGGGATCTCTTCAATGACATGAGGCTTCAGGAAATTTGTAACATCTTCCTATTTGCTGTTTTTCCCTCTCAAGTTGTGAGAAAAAGCTTTAGGATTCGTCTCTGTCTCCAAATCTTACATCTCTCCCCATAGTTAACTAATCCTAGTCCTATGAGCAAACCAAACTATTCTAAGAAAGAAAGAAACCTTCCCCAGATCCTTTAAGTTATCAGCCCCCAGATTGGACCAATTGAGCAGGAATAGGTCAGAACCAGCCTTGGCTCAGCCCCCCCTATCATCCCAAGATGAGGTTGGACTTGAGTACATGAAAAATTTCAATAAGGAAGCTGTATTTGTAATTAATTATGAAAACAGCTTCTGCTGCTTGATATTTACAATGAACTTTATCTTACTTTTGTATATTCTTGTATCTGTTCAAGTCAGGAAAAATCAACTCATGTAGGTCTATTACAGAAAGGACACATTACTAGCTTTGAAATTAGCTTTCTGCAAGTCAGGCTTGCTGATGTGCTCTACAGATGGGATTTATTTGCACCCAATCGAGAAATACTTCAAAGCTAACAAAGCAGTATTGATGAGTTCTTGTAAGCTTTTATATCACCCTTTATGGAACTCCAGTGATAAGCCAGATTTTCAAGGATTCATTTCAATGTCATGCTTTTTTTTAACCCTAATCATTTTTGTTCACATAAATGAATACCAGTGATTCAGATTTTTAACATGCCCTTTAGCAGATGAACTAAATTCCTTTGGTCTTATAAGGAAATATAACCAGGCAGCGATATTAGACCATCACTCTGCATATGAATACATAACTTGCAGTGGCTGGCAAACCTGCGCCCACACCAGGGGCCTCTAAGGCCCAGCAGAGAATTACTGACTTGGGAATAACAGGCTCTTTCATAACCAAAACGACACTGCTGGCCCAATTGCAATAAGACCTGAGGTTTGATGGTTTTTCCAGACATACTGATAGATTTGTGCTGATCTCTTTATATGCCATTACCTGTCCCCACTGTGATCAATATCACGCAATAAGAAGATGGCTGACCGCTGCTAAAAGAGGTATTTGTAACCTTGTAACTAGGGAGGTACCTGTTCCTCTAACACAGTTTATTACCAAACTCTTAAATTGAACCATATGAAAGTGATGTTTTTGTAGGTCAAAACATAGGAAGTTGAAGATCAGTTTTGGCATATGATTCTAACCAACACCAACAGAGCTTTTTAAAAAGGTTGTTTTGTCATGGCTTTGGAGTATGGTCTTATAATACCAGTCTAAAATTATTAACATTTTGTTGTTACTCTTGTTTCCTGCTGGTGATTTGTCTTTTTAACTTTAATGTTGTGGAAGTGATTTTTAGGTTTCTTCCTTTTGTTTCTTGATTACTTTGCATAATTGAGCAAGAAAGACCAAATACCAACAACACATTGTACACCAATAACACATTAAGCATAACAATTTCTGAGCCTAAATCTTTCTTCAATACATTTTTAAGGAAAGAAGCATGATATTACAGAGCTGAGCGAAGGCATAAGAACAAGCAGAACTGTGCCAGCCAGATGACTGCTGGCATTTTGCTCATTCGGAGCAAACTGTGTCCGCAATCTCTGAAATAATGACGACGTGCCCCCTGCAGTCAGCTCAAGGCCTTTCTTGGTGTATATACATATAGTGAGTCAAATAAATCTTCCACCCCTCACACATATATCTGTGTAAGAAATTTCCTAAAAACGTCCAGGAAATTATAAAAGTATGAATGAATTCCAAAGTATCAATTTAAAAATATACATACTCAGTTTTAGGTCATCCCTTATAGAAAACATGAGAAGAATTGCTGCTTTTTTTTTTTTTTTAAGTAAAGATGATGATTCATTCAATGGCTTTAAAAAGAAAAAACCCAAGTCACCTAGTTAACTTTTAAACTCCCAGAATAACTTAAGGCAATAAGAAATATCATATGTGTTTGACAACTAGATGCTTGAAGTAACTCTGCAGAACTTCTACACATTTTCACAAGATAAAACTTAAACTTAACTCACCTTATCTTTCAACTAAAAACAAAACAAAGCAACACAACCCAAAACAGAAACTATTCTAGTAGATGGAAATGTGGCTAACTTTACACTTGCTACAGACTTCTTCTGTCAAAATGGGAAATTCATTTAACTTCTCTTACATTAAATTCTCCAACTTGTGCATAAATACATAGCTTATTAGTGCAATGGGCAATTGTAAAGAGTTTGTGTTAGTTGAGCTTTATTGATTACAGCTATTCCCAAATCCTGGTATACTTAATTATCTAAAAGTTGACTATGAGCAATCTCACTTTTATTATCATCATTTAAAAAAAGTTTTAAGGAGACTAATCAATAAATTATTGTGTACACCTTTGAAAATGTCAGATTCTCCACAGACATGTTAAATAATAATAGTTGTCATTCCCAAACCCTTGAACTACCCTCCCTCCCCTGTGTTAGCATGAGAATATATTCTTTTCTCTGTTTTTGAGTGGGGGAAGGAGTAGAGAGTAGATTTGGTAAAATCCTCTAGTTCTGAAACGAGGAAGGGGATGATGGTCAGCAGGTGGGTGACTATGAATTGGATTCACCATCTCAGCTGTGATTCTTTCTGGCACATGGACTCCATGGCTTTTTCAATGAGGGCTGTTGCCTGTGAGAAGATGTCATGTCCAAGGAGAGGGCTAGAACTTTCATCTAAATCTCAAGCAAAGAACATGGCCGCTGCTTAAGTACGATTGTAGAAAAGATCTAATTTGCTCGACAGTGCCTTGGAGCCACCCAGACCTGTTTAACGCACAACCAGAGGGTGAGCCTGCCCCAGGCACCCTGCTGTTTGCAATGCCTGTGTCTCAAACCCATTGGTTTTCCCAGGGACAGGACTAGAGCACAAAGTGAAGAAGTACCAGAAAAGTTGATAGTCAAGATAAATAATATTTAAAAAAATTGAAATTAATACAAAAAATCCACGATGAACAAAATGTCAAAAGCTGTAAATAAAGACATGATCAGTACTACCACTTGCCTCATCTCCCAGTGGCTCAGCAAGACATTGCTACCAATCCAGTCCTCACTTCAAATTTTACTGACCTTTTTGGGCATCTCCCTAAAATGTGCACTCAAGAGAAGTGTCGAACCCTGACATCCTTTTCTTACTTTGTCTTTCGTTTTCTGGCTAGCTCACACTATTACTGGCTCCTGACCGACATCACCTCCTGACTATGGTGTTGCTCTTTTCTTTCGGTAATCTAATCTCCAAGAGATCAGGGATTGTGTCTCTTTGGGTCACAGGTGAATCTCACACAAAGTTCAGTCTTTAGCACGGCAGCTGGCACTGAATAGCTGCTTCATAAATGTTGATTAAATGAACGGAGCTCAAAGCCATGTACAGCTTCTTTGCATGGTTATGTAGATAGAAAGATGCCTCTGGCTGGACACCTACCACAGACTTCTCTCTAGGATTTTCCTGAATACTAGGGATAAGGAACCAGAAACAATATATCTTGAGTTTCAAAAAATCAGAGGCATGTAAGTGATTCAAATAGAATAAAAAGGATGATTGACCTTATTGAGGGAAAAAGTAACTACAACAATGTAGGAGTGTTTCAAAATGATCTATTTTGCAAATGATCCAGAAAATGCAACTTATGTCATTTTGACATTTTTTCCCCCCCAGTGATGTCTTAAATTTCTTAACTTTGGGGAGTTCAGAGCACTTACCTTCGATGGTACACTGGTCAGGGACTGGAATCTTCTTTCCGATTTCCACAGCATATGCTTTCACTTTACTGAGGTTCTTCTTTAAGTGCAAGTAGAGCTTATCTTGGTATTCTACCGGACTTACAGTTGTCTCTGGAGTTTCTTCCTGGCAGTTTTTTTTAACTGTTTCTGGCAGTTTCTCTGATTCTATATGTATAATACTTGGGTGTGAAACTGAAGAATTTCCCAGCTGTGATCCATCAGTGTCTGCCTTAAAAGGTGACTGATTTCCTTGGCTAAGTGAGTCTATTTCTGAAAGAGAGATGCTGGCTGGTATATCTCCGCTCCCAACAACTTCCCCGTCATCTGAACTCAGGCCCTTCGTTAGCACAGTGTGCAAAGCCAAACTCTTTGACCTGTGAGGCAAACAAAGGGGAGGCTGAGACAGTAGAGAGCTACCATTCGTTGCCAAGGAAAAGAAAGAATAACCCTGGGCAAAAGTTATTTCCTCTCGAGTGTGAAATGGAAAATTGGTGCTATTAACAGATTAGATAAAACATAGACCTCCTAGTTATGTAATCAGCCAAAGCTCTGAAGAGCTACACCACCTCCCAAAACAAAGATTTAGAATCAATTTCATGGCACAACTGGCTGGAACATGGTGGACTTACATATTTATATTCTTTTTTCTACTTCAGCTTTTTCATCAGAAGTTCAGAGAAGCTTTTGATAAGTCATTCTCAATATTAGGAAATTTATAGAATTTAAGAAGTGTTTTTTAAAAATAAGCCATAGTTTTGTTTCCCATTTGTACTCTCTCTGTTTTTTTTTTTTTAAAGCTTTAATTTATTTATTTTTAGAGAGGGAAGAGAAATATCAATGTGTGGTTGCCTCTCACATGCCCCCTACTGGGGACCTGCCCTGCAACCCCGGCATGTGCTCTGACTGGGAATTGAACCAGTGACCCTTTGATTTCCAGGCTGGTGCTCAATCCATTGAGCCACACCAGCCAGGGTTGTATTCTCTTTTTTAAAAAGGGAACTTCTTTGGATAATTAGAGCATTGTGGAGGACATTTCATTCACAAAAGGATGGAACTTTGAGTGACTATAGGTAAAAGATACTTAAAAATCACCCAATAGCAGTGTTATAACAAAACTAGCAGCAAACATGAATTACACACTTTGAAAACCAGCCAAGCGAAATGTATACCTGCTAAATCTAATTCCTTTTTTTTCTTCCTTGGAGATGTGGCCCAAACTATATCTTCTGATAGATCCAGGGGTATTGCTCTCAGCATTTATTTTGTCTTCAAAAGCCTGTATTTTAACTTGAAGCTTTTCATGGTCTTCATTTTCAGCTACAGTGAGCTTGGTTCTTTCTAGCTTCTCAGGGAATTCAATTTCAGTGCTGGTTTTTCTCCTAAAGGAATAAAAATCGTTGCATTAGATTCTGGTCACATATACCCTTCAGAACAGCATTGCTTTCTAACTGTTTTTTATTCAAAACTGAAAACATTACCTGATAAATTTTTATTAGTCAATTAACAAATATTTATTAATAACTATGAACATAGGTCTTCGAAATTGTTTCTATAGCTTATTCTGCCAGAAGTTTAGAAACATGGATGTTTATGTCAACTTTGTATCAGAAATACTTTGAAGGATTCAGAGAATAAAAAGCGGTTTTTGTGGTCATCTACCATATTGTTTAGCTCTCCAAAAGTAAGGCTTTCATATAAAATTTGTGCCAGACATTTTCTAGAAAACTTACATGTGCTGACCTGTTTGTACTGAAACTGATAGAATAAGAACATTTCAAATGGACAGTGTAAACTCATGGTTTTATTAATTTTATGCAAGTCAATGGTGACTCTTTCACCTTACAAAGCAAGGAACGTCTTACAGAATTTTAATATGTTGGATAAAAGAAGTTTTCCATGAATGATATTAATAGTTCTAAATATCTTCAATAGCAGAATTTATAAAACACTCTGTGGGTCATTAAAATGACCTCCTTTAAGGCAGAGGCTATTTGTGGAATACCTTTGAAAGGGCAAAGACTGTGCCTTAGATAAATAATGTCTTTTAGGAGCTACGGATAAGCTGCAGAAATAGCTCACTGATGCTCACTAAGGCGCTGAGTGTTTACAGAAATGCAGTCTGCATTTATCTTCCCTAACCTGCCTTCTAATATGAGCCTGCCTAGAGCTACTTTAATTTTTATTTATCATGTGTGGTTAGTATTAATTCTCTTTTTTTATATGAACACAAGGTTTAATAATCCCTAGAAGTCTATTAGATGGCTTAATGATTCTGTTGGTTTGTCTGTGTGTATTTACTTGGCTCTTTTAGCATTTTTCCTAGAGATTGAGGAAAAGACCTCAAACTTACAGAAATATTCTGACTTTTGCAAATACATAACTATTTTTCCTTAAGGGCCAAAGTAAACCTGCCATAGTACTTAGGTGAGGGTGAGAAAATACATTTTTTTAAATGGCACTGCTTTTTAAAGAAAAACCAAGGCAAAGGGGCTGGTGACAACTTTTTTTCAGTTACATTCCATCCATTCTTGGGCCACGTCTCTGGTGAGCACTTAGGAAGGTTAGTTGGTGTGGTTGGACCCTGCAGTTTCTGCGGCTGGCCAAGCGAGGAATCCTGGCCTTAAGAGAGGGTTCATAGCTGGGGGTCTGCAGTGGTCAGAATCTCCTTGTTAGTCTAGCCAAGGAAACATGTTAACGGTACAAGCTGGGAAGAAGAGCAGATCATCCATTAGGTCATCGGGACATTGTTTATTGTCCAATAAGCTATTTGCTGAGAAAATTTAAATACATTTTTAATATAATTTTATAGGCTCCCTTTGGATTTTTCATACATAAGGCAAAATTTATTACCCATACCACACTTGACTGAGACATACATGGGTCAATTTCAGGAATTGGTACATGGGAATAAGGGCTCATCATGAACGTGTTTCCCTTTCTGACACATACATGATGCTGGCTGCCCACACACAGATGGGAGGCTTGGACATCCCCTAGCCAGAAATAGTCTCCTTCCCATTACAGATGAAACCAAGAGAGTGCTGTCATTGGACGGTATTTTACAAACCTTGATGATTACCAAGGTTAATGTTAACAGATCCAATAAACCCTCTCAAGATGAGAAATTTTGGGAGTATTTATTTTCTTTCCATTTCTATGATTCTTTATATTTCAAAAATGAAATGTGAGTAGGTTCCCAAAAATCTGTTTCAGAAATTGCTATAGCTGTGATTATCAAAACTTAAAAATCTGTAAACCACAAAGTCCACCCCATTATACACATATCAGATATTGAGGGTTACACAAATTTTTAAATCTCAAAACAGGAAAGTTGTTCAAGGAATAATTTCTCATGAATTTGCTAGTTTTCTCTTTGCACATAAAGCTCTGGGCCGTAACAAAAGTTAAAATGATAGTTTTATTTTGGGGCTGGGTCTGGCCCAAGGAAAGCACCAGCAGGCTACTGGATGGAAGAGGACGGCCAGGGCAGCGAGTCCCCGGCTCCCTCCCCACCAAGGCACAGTTTCCCCCACTGACTCCACGGCTCATCTTGAAGAGCATGTAGGAGAATGTAACCTTTTTGTCTTGTTTTTCCCTTGAACAACCTTCATCTCCAGTGGCTGTGAGTGATCCCAGTGATTGTCCCTTACTGGGCACTGTGTCTGCGGGGGCCTGGAGCCAGAGGCCACTGCTGTTTCTTCCCATTGGCCCAGGTAGCAGGGAGGGGGGCTTCAGACTCCAGATGCTCTTCTTGCCGTCTTATTCCCCAGCCTCCTGGGACCTGGTGGAAGCAAGCGGTGGGGACCCTCTGCCAGCTTCCTGAGCTCTGGCTGAAGACCAGCCCTCCAGCCCTAGTCGGGGACAAGAGCTGAAATGGTGGTCACCGGTCAAACCTAGGAGCCGGGGCCCTGAAATCCAGGTGACCTTTGGCCTCAGGGGTCACTTAGTACCCTACCAGCTGAGAGGGGCCACTGTGTCACCTGTCTGTCACTGCAGTGCCTGTGCCAGAGGCGGAGAGGTGAGTCCTTCAGAGCTTCCTGGCCAGCTCTCTGCCCTGCTCTGGCCCCTCGGCTCCCTCTTTCACTCACCCTTGTCTTATTCTGGCTGAAACGCCTTCTCCTAATTTAAGTCTCTTCTTGTCCCTTGGGGACTATCTGAAAAAAAAAATAGCATTGCCTCCTCCCACACCCCCTACCTAAAGGAACCATCAAATTTCACATGATTATAGTAAATCTTCCTAGATCATTTTGTTAGATCAACTTCTGATTTTTTTAAAATAAAACTTTCTTACTTATGAAGATCTTTTATCTGTTGTACTCTATATCAATTTCCCATCTGTGAAATGGGGACCGTAATGTTTTTAACTCATAGGGTTGCTGGGAAGATGGAATGAAGAGAACCAGGGTGAAGACCTGTTCTTAGCACAGGACAGGCGATCAATAGACGTTAGATTTTATTATTATTACTAATTGCTTTTATTATTGCTGTTGCATTGGCATTTAATCTTCCCTGTCTGTACCTTGTGTTAACATATGAAGAAAACATCAGTGGCTGAGACACAGGCTGACCAATATTCCATATCCCAGAGGGAAGTGACGTCCCTGGAGAATGCAATGGCATCAGACTTCAGGAGAGGACAGTCCCACTGCTCCCTTTCCCTGCCGGGCCTCCCGGGACCAGGTGGGGGTTAGTAAGCCGTGGCCCAGGTGAGTCACAGCTCTGCTAGCGGGGGGCATGACTTCCTTCTCCCTCAGGCTGTCTATCCCGTGCCTTGGAGGGGACTTGGGTTTGAGAGAAGTTATGATTTATGCCTGAATGTCCACCAAGAGGGTAGGGCAGGTGTCTCGGGGAGTTGGGGGATAGGGTTGCCAGGGTAAATACAGGATACCCTGCCAAAGTTGAATTGCAGCTAAATAACAAATTTTTTGGAAAATGTTTAGTATGTCTCTAATGTAATATACTAAAAATGTATTATACTATACAAAAATGATTTTGTTGATCATGAAAATCATTTTTTCTTTATCTAAAATTTAACTGGATGTCCTGTATTTCTACTTGTTATATCTAGCAACCCTATTCCTGGTAACCCCTGCTGCTTGGTGGGCGGGACCTGACCGCTGTCTTTGTTCCCCTGTGCCTGGCCCACCAGGTACCTGAAGTGTTTGTGGGATAAATGAACTCAGATGACCCTGATAGCTGAAGCCAGCCTGCACCCCCTGCCACCATCCTCCTGAGTTCTAGGATATGTTCAGGAAGTGCTGGCTACTCTTCCTGGTCCATGGAAGGTGGTGTCATTGGATAAATCTCAAACATGGAGAGAAACAAGGGGCAAGAACACGAGCAAACAGAGAGATATGCCAAAGGGCCAAATAAGAAGGGTGGAAAAGCAACAATAAATGTCTGGGCCGGAGAAGTGGTCTCTGGTTATGAGGCAATTCTCACTGCAAAGGCTTTCTGTTATACACAGTCTTTATTGTTTTCCTGATTTGGACATTTGTATAACACAGGAGGCAGGGGACAGGGGGAGTAATGAAGAGTTGCTGAGGCAACCAAGGCTGCAAGGTTGGCCCAGGAGAACTTTCTCTCACTGGCCATCATTCCCCCTGCGCTGGTCACACAGTTTTCCTGGCAAGGAGTTAGGGCAAGTTATGATTCTAATAGGCTGGAAGTTCATGAAATGCTAGATAAAAGTCTGAGTTTATCATAAACATTCACTGCTTCTTCTCCTCTTGGTTTTTAAGTTTTAAAGAATTGGAGAGAATTTGTTCACAAACAAAGGCCTTTTCCAGAGATAAACTCTGCATTCCTTCTAGAGCAAGGAAAATGCATCCCAAATGTGAAAAACTGGTGGAGCCATTGGTCCTGTTTGGGGTGGGGGCCCATGGGCTCGGGGTGCTATTTCTTTTCCATTTGTCACTTCTAACTCCAGAAGTAATTTTACGGAAACCTTTGTCAGAGTTCTATAATCCCTTGAATATTAACTTGGCTTTAACTCAACACACCACATTACAAGGGGCTCAGATGATTTCCAGTCCGAGCAATTTCTGGTCTCTCTTGCCAAAGTCAAGTTTTTAAAAATACCTCTAGGGATGCCTGGGGGAGGCCTAATTACCTCCCCCTGTGTTAGTGGGACTCCCCTTGGAAACAAATTGGTCCTTGGGCAGCTTTCTTCTCTCACTAAGCTAGGAGATGAGACTATAAAGCTGGCAGGCATGGAGAGATTGGCAGCCTCTCTTCCTGGCTCCTTAAATTAAAGAAAAATACTACTAGTTAATGTTTGATGAACTTGGCTTACAGTCCCATGTCCAGGATATGTACTCCTACAAAGTTAACCTTGTTAAAAGAGAAGTGGGGAGACATAAGGGATCAAATCCACTTGAGAGCCCTCAATTCTCAGGATGCTACTCTCGTTACTCTTCAACAATTTCTTGGGTCATCAGTTATCATAACAACGACAAAGACGATCCCCCAGCCCCACAGTGCTGTTGTCTGTTTTGGGACTGCAGTGAGTGACACTGCTGGACCACTACACTCACATACTAAAGAAAAGGACCATGATAAGTCTAGGCTCTTGGTACTCTACGCTGGCTCAGACCTGCTTGATGGGCAAGAGCAGAGACCAGCAGGAGCCCAGTGATATGGGCACCAGAATGTGGTCATGCCACTGGGAGAACTTTGCTCAGATGAACTGACTAGGGTTTATTTCATCCACACAGGGTTTTCAAAAGGGGGTTCAAGAGGAGATGGTTGTGGGGAAGAGAACTGACCATGGCTTTACGGGGAAAAGACCTGGGTTCGTGACTCCAGTATCCTGTTCGCCAGGGATGTGGCAGCGCTCTTTATGACTCCACGTCTCATTATTGTCATTGAACAATGGGATTAAGGACACTGCATCGATAGACTGCTGGAAGTGTTATATAAGATAATGGATTTGACGGTGTAGCCTATACAGAATGGGCACGAAAAAGCCAAATGGTAAAAACCTGGGTGGCTATAGCCCAGTGTGGACATTTGATACTAAAAGATGGTGGCTTGTCTTAGTGACACCAAACCTGGAAGATGAGCTGCTTCTGCTCAAAGCCAGGGAGGCCTTTCCCGTCCCTCACACTACTGCAGCCTCCCACAGAGTATGGACTACAGGAGGGGACCCTCCCTACTGGGTGAGCATACAAGAACTAGGATGTGGAAAGAGTTGATTTTTAAAATTTCTCTACTTAATGTATAAATTATAAACAACTGCGAACATACAGAATTCCAATTAGAATAAAAGTTTAAAAGCTCTGATACGAGGAAATAACCACTCAAATGCAGATGCTGTTATTTGCTCACTTTTCACTCAACTGCCATTAGGGGACTAGGACATGGAAAAACAATGAGCCAGAAGTGCAAAGTCCCTGCTCTGGCTACTCAGAGTGGAGGCGCTGGACATCAGCATGGCCTTGGAAGTTGTTGGGGATGCAGAATCTCAGGCTCTGCCCGAGACCTACCAAATCAGAATGAGCATCTTAACACAATCCCCAGCTGCCCCTTGGCACATGCGAGCTTGAGAAGCACCGGCCCAGACGATAAAAAATAACAGAATCTGAAGTGGACTGGGGCAGAAGCATTTTCCCTTGATCAAGCAAGCACCTGAGGACTCATTCACTCTGTCAGGAGGTGAGACTTGAAACAACGTGGGCAGTATTTGGAGGTGGCGCATGGTAAACCGCATGCAGTTCCCAGTCTGTAGTTTTGTCATCCTCAAGACTTTCGGATCTTGTCAGTTTTGAGGCAAAGGTACCTTGTCAGTTTTCGCCACTGATAAACACTGGCTCAGATGTCCCCCAGATCTCTCATCACTATCTCTGAGACGAGAATGGGCAGACCGGACGAGCAGCAGCCTGAACAGAAGGCCGCTGGTCCTAACAGATGGCCATCGGGATGTGGCACGGGTCACAAAAGCACCTGTGAGTTGTAAAGGGGTATAAAAAAGTAGTCACCAGGGTGAGAGCTGTAAAAACAGTGTGCTCCTCCTCTTCTAGCCTCACTTTGCAGTCCGGGAACACGAGCTGGGGGCAGGGGCTGGCTGTGGGGATGGAGGTGGTGATGTCTGTGTAAAAATGAACACTGGGCCTGGGAGGGGCAAAAGTTAACATGTGGCACTGCCCAGCTTTGGGGGCTGAGAGAGTAGGAAAATGGTTAACTTTTCCTCTGTGGTACCTCTTTTCGTAGACTCCACCCCAGATATGACATCCTACCTTATTTTAAATAGGTATAAATAGCTACCCAGCAATGGAGAAAAATAGTTAGTCGAGCACCCTGATGACTGAGCTGGAGTAGAACTCTACACATGGCCCTGTGCTTGGGAACGATTTCTAGTGCGCCTAGAATTCAGCAGGTACCTGTCGCAAAGTCTAGCCGACAGCCTTCGGGCTGCCAACTCCTAAAAGGTCCACCTTTCGCCTGATGATCAGTATGAATACCATTAACAACTGTTTTTCCTCAGCTGAGCCATTCCGCAATGGCTGTATCTAAATCATGGCTGACGTCTTGTGTATTCATTACGTTTCAGTTACTAAATCTCTTTCTTTAGGTCCCAAAGGAAAGTTTGGGGAGCAAAATATTAATTATTAAAGAAAGTTCTGGGATTTCTCCAGGCTCAGCTGCATTGAGGATCTAATATAATGCTTCTCAAACACCCATCTTTGGGGCTTTTAATTTTCATATGTCACAGGCCAATATTTTTGTAAAAGACAGTAAAAAAAAAAAAGGCAGACATTTTATTACCAGAGAAATAAAATGAGTGAAATAAAGACATGGTTCATGCATTTGGGTGTTGCAGCAATGCCAAATTGCTACAAAAGTTCTAAACTCTTATTTTCAAACTCTGTGATAACCTTGGTGCAGGCTAGTGAGGAACAGTTTGCAGACGGGCGCTGGTTCATGAGCTATGCTTTGAGTGGCTGTGATCTGAGGGACATGCAAAGGGACACCCTCTGCTCTAGCGCCCACCTGAGCAGGTGCCGATGCTGTAATATTTACTGCGGGCTTTCTATGCATAAGGCGCTCTCTGTTCTAGTCTGCTATGTGCATTGCTTCTCCCATAACCCAGTGGGGTGGGCCCTGTTACTCTCTCCATTCTCACATGGAGAAGCTGAAGCACAGAGATGTTGAGTACCTCACTGAAGTCCACCAGTAAACCCAGCATTAAACTCTGCTTCCCAGCCTTCTCCCACTACCTCTCAGTAGGTGTTTGCTTAAGGTGGCATCTGAATCTACCTCAGGAATAAGTAATACTTATTACACAGGTGGTAAACACAAGGCCCGCGGGCCGAATCCCACCCTCCACCTTGTTTTATCTGCCCGGCGCCTTATTTCTACCTGGCGGTAGTGCTGAATGCCTTGCCTCTATTAAGAAGTAGTGACATTTATACAGACCTAAAATACATTACATTTGACCTTTTGAAGGCAACCGAGAGGCTGATGTGGCCCCCAGTGAAAATGAATTTGACACCCCTGACTTATGGGATTGGCGATAGTGCAGTAACCAACCAGAATTATTTTACCTTAATATCTCTGAGTAACCTCCTGTAGGAATGGACACCAGGACAGAACTGACATCTAATCATGGAGCAATGCTTCACAGGGATCTGAAACATGAATTCTGGCATCCCCTTCAACCAAAACTGAAAAGGTGCTCAAAACCCAGGAAATGTCACCCAAATAGCAACCTCAGAGTTCAATTACAACTGACACCAAAAAGGAACAGGGAGCACTGGGGAACCAAAATAGCAAAGAGCTAGGTCATGGGGTCAAGAAAGAAGTGTTTTAGCCTCAGCTGTCACCTCTCCACAGCGGCTGGAAGGGTCAAGTGCCTCTCACCTCTCTTTCCCACAGCACACTCTCTCCTTTCCTCCAGGCTAAAGCTTTGGTGTTCCTGTCTCGTATGTAATGGGAAACCAAGCCATAGGAGCTTGATGAAAAGCTGTTCTCCTTTTCGGGTGTCTCATATTTTGAACACTGCTGTGTTACAGGAAAGGGGCCTGATTCCCCTGGAAAAGCTGAAACTGTGCCGCTCACCCTCCTGGCAGGGCTGCCCCACCCCCACCCCCAGCCCTCTGCGTCCACACTTGCAGAGTCAGCCCCTCTGGGGCCTCACACTCACACTTTCTGGGCTTCCTTCATTGTCTCCAAAGCTGGTCATGATGTCTCCCACCTATATCTCTTGCTGAATTCCTGAAATACCTTCAGAGACCTTCACATCACCATAAATGCTGCTTTAAGGAAGGACAAATGGTGGAGTAAATGAACAACAGATGGAACGTAAATGGTACCACATGTCAGACTTAACTTCTTTAGTAAGAAGAGGGGCAAATCCCCCAAACCCTTCCTTCCTTCCCTGTGCAGGGAGGAGTAACAATGGGCACAGCTACTGCCACAGATGACTGTCATGGCATTCCTTTTGTACAAGTGACCAGCATAGACCTCTCTAGACTGGAAAGATATACTATTATTTATTAAAACTCTGGTTACCTTGGTGGGGTGAAATTTCATTTAGCTTTTTCTAAGCAGGGGGCAGTGCTGACCAGAACATCACATGTTTTTAATTATGGTCCTGAACCTCCTCGTGTATGTTCCCTGAGCCAACACTTCCTCGCGAAGAATCAATTTCTCTTTGTATAAACATGTCTTGCCTAAAAAAGGTGGAGTTCTCGTAAGCACTTTTAAGACTATTTTCTTTCCATTGAGCAAATGTTCTGCATATTAGCTCCCTCGAGTCTGGGGGACACTGGAGGGGCACAGGAAAGATGTCTAACACTCAAGGCAAGACCGTGAGTGTGGACGAGTAGAGGTGTAGTTTGAGCTGTCGTAAGCTGAGGACAGAAGCTCTCCATGGGCAGGGGTGAGTGGGGAGGACCTCATGGGCAAGTGGAAGCAAACCGGAGTCTTGGGGAAGGGCAGCCTTCAATGGGAAGAGAGGCACAAAAAGGGCTTTCTAGAAGGTAATACTAAAGGTTAGCGGGGTACTACTTTAGGAAGGAAAAGGCAAAAATCACCCTTAACGTTCCTTTAAATTTCCTTTGAATTATCCATGATATACTGTGACCACTGTCCACCTCATTCACACTGAATTTTGGGATCCATGGAACTACACTGAAGGAAGAAAGGAAAGGAAACTCCATGAGCTTGTATCTGGGCATTTACACTATTGCCCGCTAAGAACTATCGTGGACTTAGAGGGCAGTAGGAACTGGGTAGAAAATTTTATTTTGTTTTTGCCTGTACTCAAGGTTTACTCCATAATGCCTCTGTAATCCTTACATATATTTAAAGACTTTCTTGCTGTGAGGATTAAGCACTATAACAGTAAATGACCCCCGCAGGGAATCTGTCATGTGGTGGGAGCTAGTTAAAAGCTTGATCAGCCCTGACCGATGTGGCTCAATCAGTTGGGTATCCTCACGCAAAGTGAAAGGTTGGCAGTTTGATTCCCAGTCAGGGCACATGTTGAGGATTCGGGCCCTGGTTGGGGTGTGTTCTGGAGGCAACCTATAGATGTTTCTCTCTCACATGGATGTTTTTCTCCCTCCCTCTGCCACTCTCTAAAAATAAATTTTAAAAAATCTTACTTAAAAAAAAACTCGATCAGACCACCGGACACAGTCTTCCTTGCAAAATTATAGAGAAGAACATGACCGCCCACTCTGTGCAACTTCTGTTGTGGGCTCAGTACAGAGACAACATTCTTAAACTCTTGGACGGTGCATTCAGGGGCTGTATACGACCCAGAGTCAGGTTCTGATGTGACTCCCAGGATGTCAGGATGGGAACTCTGGGAGGACAGGTTGCGAAGGGTCTCACACTTTGCTAAGGGTCTTTGCAGGCCAACTTGCTTGTCTGTACATTAGGGCCATACATCAACTCAAATCCCTGGCTCTCCCTTGTCATCCATGTCTTTACGTTCATTGCATGAAACTTAGGATAACCAAAACTCTGGGGCTACTCCAAGGAGGGCAGCTTTCCTGGAGCCCTTCTCCCGTGAACATGATCTTCTTATTCTGTTTTCCATTCATTCTCTCCCACACGAAGTTTTCTTTCCCTCCTTCTGTCATCTCTTTCCATGTATACCGAAATCAGATTTACCCTACCCAATTGATTTTGACTATAATTTACTTTTCATTTTCCTTCCCGCTCCCCCTCCAAGGCCTGATTCTTAAAAAGAAAAAATAAACACAAAATCTCACCACTACTACCACCGTCACCACCAAAATAACAACAACAACAACAAAAAAAACAAAAAACCCCAAAACAACCATACCCCTCATTTAACTGAGCCAGAGGTTTGGGAAAGTTTTCATCACACACTTTGTGTTAAAACTTTTCGTACAAGCAACTTCTTCTTTTATGACTTTGGCTAGGGTGTGAAAGCTGGATCTGAGGGAACTGTCACCTCACTCCTCAGGTCCCCACTGTGGCCTGGGACTTGGGGCTCCGCAGGGACCCTTCCTGCTCTCTCTCTGCTTTCCCCTTGTACCTTTTTCTATTGCCATCCTTTCTCCCCACCGTTTCTCATTTCTCCTATTTGCTTCCCACCCCTGCCTCCTTTCCACAATTTCCATCCCTCAAAGTTTCCATCCCCAACTGGGGCCTGAGCCGAACCTCCTATTAAGACCACCTATGACAAATTGTCCCCAACTCCGATGATGCCTGATTAGAGCAGCCGTCCTGGCGCCACATGCACTTGGCAAAGGCACCTTCTAGTCTCTGATCAATGGATGCTTAGCCAGCATACAGTTGCCAGAAGTCACCTTCTCTTTCCCCAGCTTCCCCTGGGTCCTGGCAGGCAAATGCTTTGATGGATAGGCTGCCCAGAACACTACTGAAGGCTAGCACAGTTTCAGACGGTATCGACCTTTCCCCCTATTTCAACACATTGTTTTAATCCATAATTGCTGTTATTCCCCCTCTGCTTCTCCAAAATTAATTTGAAAATCTAAATGCTTTGCTTGGCTGTCCTGTTCGTCAGTCTCTGTTGGTTTATTATTTAGATATAAACATTTTTTCCTTCTAAAACACAGGAACAAGGAAGGTGCAAGTGTGCTCACCTGATGCCTTTCATAAGGCTCACCCAATTCATTCACAGTCGTTTTGAACAAAGAGGGCTCCTATCTGCTTCAGTTTTTCCTTCTCTCTAGGATGTTAATTGTTTTTCTTTTGATAATCTTGTAGTTTTGGCCTGAAGTCTAAAATCTGGCCTGCTGGGCTGTGTGTCAGATTTGTAAATTAGATGACATCTGTTTTGAATTTTATCATCTTTAATTTTCTTTCAAGCTCTCTTCACTTATTTATTTCCTCTCCAATTGTAAGGATCAGACTTTGCTGGATGCTTTAGACAAAAGTGTTGACCTTTCTGTGTTAGGGGGCACGGATTAAAATTACTGAAGCTAAATGGTCACAATGAAGGCTATTCAGGGAGAAGATGTTGGGAGAGAAGCCTTAGCAACCAGCCCAGAGAGGATGAGCAGTCAATACAAAAGGCTGGCTGTCCACACCAGCATTCTGAAGTTCCCACCGAATAATTATCATCGATTAGAAGGAGATTGACAGGGAGGATTGAACTGGGTGAAATATTTTGATTTAAAGAGGTTGGGGTGGTGGCAGTGGTGATAGTATGTGAGGTGACTAGTGACCTTCTATCTCTTCACACTTAATTTTCCTCTTGTTTTCCTCAAAAATAATAAAATGAGGAGAAACTTAAATATATTCTCATATGCGAAGACTCATATTTTGATAGTGAGACCTTATTTTTTTCCTCCTATCTACATACCTCTTAAATTCTTCTTTTCATGGGGAAATTGTCTATTGCTTATTGGACTGGTCTTACTTATTAAGGACTAATTTTCCTGTTAGAATGCCTAATGTAGAACATGTTTTCCCTTTATATAAACCTTTTTCACGCATATAATCTCACAGATGTCAGTTGGCCTCTCGCAACTTTGCATTTGTAGAGGCAACAGAGAGGGGGTTAATGGCTGGCCAGAACATGTGCCTAGTTTTCACATCAGATGCGCATGTCATTCATCACTGGCAGAGAAATAGCAGGCCGGCTGTGCCCCAAACACAACATGGCTCCCCCAAACACCAGCTGCAGAAACTCTAAACAAAATTTCCAAAACCACACCATGAAAACTGGCCAGCAGTGACTTTGTGCTTGCATATAAATGACAACTCATCTCTTCATGAAGCTGGGTCTGGATTTCTTGGATGCTGCTGTGTTTGGGCTGTTGCTAGGCAGGTCATAGGTCTGTGAAAAATGCTATTTTTGAATGTAATATGTATATAGCAGTGGTTTTCAACGAGGGGCAACTTAGTAATGTCTGGAGACATTAGTGGTTGTCACAACTGAAAGAGAGGGTTGCTACGAGCATGTAGTGGGTGAGGCTAGGGATGCTGGTAAATATTCTATAATGCACAAGACAGCTTCAGAACCAAGGATTATTTAGCCAGAACTGTAATGGTATCAAAGCTGGAAACCCTGGTATATAGGCATCTACAATGAACAAGGCAACAGTAGATTTGTATGTGCTCAGTCAAAGCTGTGATGTTGAGAGAAAAAGGTACTTTCAGTTTTTTTTCCTTGGATGAACAACTATTGTTGACCTTGATGACCGTTTTGGCCAGATAATATTCTCTGTTGCGGAGTATGCTAAGAGACCCTTCCAGATTGGCTCCCCTCCTGCTGCCTCTTTTCTTGGTTATCAGCATCATCTTCCAAGTGTGTTCAGTCACTCAAACTAGTATCTCCGGGTTTTCATCCACTCTTCTCCCCCTTCTTCTCACCACACATCTTACTAGTGATTAGTTCCTCATAACCCCGAGCTCTCTCATTGCAATGATCTACCCTGACTTCTTAAGTTCCCCAACACCAACCACAATTGAAGGAGCCTATTGTTAAGTTCCCAGCACTAGCATCCTGGCCACTCTCTCCCTCTTGCCGGCCTGCTCATTCAGTGCTCCACAATGTTAGCTACTTCCTCATTCACCTAGTCCTTTGGTAAGAAAAATATTTGAGTCCTATTATCTGTTAATTACTGTGCGAGGAGCTTTGATCATTCTCCAGATTAAAATCTTTCTAAGCTTCCATATTGCTTACAGGATAAACTCCTGGCTTCTTGACACAGTGTGTAAGACTTCTGATAATTTGCCTTTGGCCTAACTTTTCAGCTTACTCTCCTACCCTACACTGATGAACCAGTCACATCAAACAAATTGTTCTTCCTTAGTCCAGGACACGCACTCTTAAGCTCTTTTATGCTTGCACGTGAGGAATGTCCTTTCTATTTGCAGTGTCCTTTCTACTCCTGTCTGGTGTACTCTCATTCATCCCGTGCAACCGGATGCTTAGCACATGGATGCTACTCAGTAAACACGGAATGAATTTAAATTTCATCTTCTCTGTGAAACACTCTCCAATTGCCTGGCTGTTGGTCAGTATGCCTCTCATGCTCATAGCTCATTGTATGCACTTCTGCGAAAACCCTGTCACATGCTCTGACTGTGAACCCCTTGAGTGATGGTGTTTGAAAGTACCCCATATTTAGAAAAAGTTCTTGTGAGTGTCATAATTTACTGAGAAGTTACTCTAGGTTGAGATAGTGTGTCTGGCTTTCTTTAGAAAGTTTAAAGCCTACAGAAGAAAGCATAGTTGTCTGTACTATGCCTCCATGGGCTCACGGCAGACTCCTGGGTTCACGACAGATTCCCGAGTTCACAGCGATTCCTGCTCACCTGCCACTTTTGGGCTTGGCAGTTTCCAGTTGTCGGGTAAGGAGCTTGGCAATGGCAGTGAAGCTGTTGCTCATGCGAAAGATGTCTCTGCTCTGAGGACCCAGGATGGCGGAGAATGTGTCTGTGATGCTCTTAATCTCCAGCAGGAGAACATGGTGAAATGAGTGCTCCATGCTGGCCAGCTGACTCACCAGGAATGGCAGGCAGCTCCTGGCTCTCTCCTGCCAGGAACAATGAAGAACATGTACAAGCATTGGTGGGAAGGTAAAGTATGACAGCCACTATGGAAAACTGTGCTGAGATTCCCCAAGAAATTAAAAACAGAACTACCTTATGATCCAGCAATCCTGCTTCTGGGAATATACACCCCTCCCCCCAAATGAAATCATTATCTTGAAGAGATAGCTGCACTCCTGTGTTCACTGTGGCGATATTCACAGCATCCGAGACATATAAAAGTGTCCATTGACAAATAAATGGTTAAAGGAAATGTAATATTGAATACATATACATATATATGTAATTGGAATATTATTCAGCCATAAAAAGGACATCCTGCCATTTGCATAACGTGGATGAACCTGGAGGGCATTATGCTAAGTAAAATAAACCAGAGAGAGAAGGACAAATACCATATGGTAACACTTTTCATGTGGAATCTGAAACAAACAAACACTCATACAAACTGAGACAGAAAAGGGGTTGCCAGGGGCCAGAGATGCGGGAAATAGGGAGAATAAAAGGGTACCAACATCGTTATAAGATGCTATGGTCTGAGGACCAAATGTATAACACGGTGACTGAAGTTGATGACACTGTGCTGTGCCACTGAAGTTTCCTACAGTATGTGAGGTGATGGGCATGTTCATTAACCCAATAGGGGAATCATTCCACCATGTGTGTGTATGTCAAGTCATCACATTGTATACCTTAAATACCTTATGATTTAACTTCTCAGTTACACCTTAACAAATTGGGGGTAGAAAGAACAATGAAGAACAAAGGTCTATATTTTAAAATAATATCAGGGTCTCATGATGTACAGATGCCAATTCTATGGCAGTTTACTTAGAGAGAGCTAACTAAAGAAGCTGAAGCTACATAGTAAGTTTCATTCATAGTGCTTCTAAATTGGCTTCTTTGAGGTTTAAAATTTTTTCCTGATCTCTAGGAAAACTTTTTAAAAATAAAACTTTTTTCCTGTTACTCCTTTCTTATAAATATGTAAATAGTCTCATTAATCTATTTTGCCAGGTCCAAACCTCTCAACCATCATTAATAATCTTACCCCACACATCTGCCCCTCCCAACTTTGTGTCCTTCTCTGGCCCGTCCCCAAGCCTGTGACTCACAGACTCTATCTGCACAGGAGAGGCCTGGCCCACGGTACCCTGATCCATCCATCTGTCGGGTGATGCCATGCCTCAAACCGGTGTCCAAAGTTTACCTCCTCTCCACAGGACACACTAACTCATTTGTTTACTTTAAGAATCTTTCAACGTGTTCCAGAGCTTATGTGCCTGGTCAAATGAGTAGATTGTATTACCTAGCTTTAATCAAGTAAACTCTCCTAAGCGACCTAAAAGAAACTGAAGATGAACAACAATACAAACAATGTAGTCATGAGTGAATACCAAGAAAGTGGCTTAGGAGACATATGTTTTATCCCTGTCAAAACTCATCATCCTCATTAGGAGGTGACATAATTTAATCAAATATGACTAGACCTTATCCAAAGATTGTTTTCAATTATCAAGAAGGTTATTTGAAGTGTAGATATGTGCTCAATATAATGACATACTGTTAATAAATAAAAATAATTTAAAAGATTTCATTTTTTTTTAATATTGATTTCTTTTTTTTTTAAGATTTTATTTATTTATTTTCAGAGAGAAAAGGGAGGGAGAAAGAGCAATGTATGGTTGCCTCTCACATGGCCCTCATTGGGGACCTGGCCCGCAACCCAGGCATGTGCCCCGACTGGGAATCGAACCGGGACCCTCTGGTTCCCAGCCCGCTCTCAATCCACTGAGCTACGCCAGCCGGGCAAAAGATTTCATTTTTAATTCTTTTTTAAAATCTCATTTTTATGTATTTAAAATTGTTAGTGTAACAGAAAATATGTATAATTATGAATAAATATATACATTGGAAGTTGATGCTCAAAACCCTTTTAAGTGATAGATGTACAAGTTGAAATTACTCTTCTAACCAGGAATTCCTTTTTATCCCTTGTTCTAGCATTTGAAGCTTTAATTTCTTTCAAGATGTAATTCCTGTCAATTACTGTCCTGTCTCCTCCATGAAGCTGCCCCCAATGATGTCTGCTATCTGAATTTTCACTGCATTATAGACTGTTTAAAGACAATTTTATTTAGCACTTGATCATTTGTTTACACTTGCCTTTATTCAGTGACCAAATAGGTGTTGCATGCCTGTAATATGCCCGTGATAGACTCTAGATGACAGAAGCAAATGAGAGGTAGTCTCTGCCTTAGGGACCTGCAATCCTCCTTTCATTTATGATTCTCCAATGGTTACATGTACCAGTCAAGTCTCCTAAAGGGGCTGCTTCTCAAACATCAATCATCCGCCTGGCACAGAACTGAGCTGTAGAGTCTATACCCAGTGTGTATGTCTCAGTTTATTGATTTAAGCAAACTTACATGTCAAAAATGACCTGATAAATAGAAAAATAGAGTATGGAATTGCAAAGGAATCTGTGATTTACGAGAAATATTTATTACAGAACAGAATCAAGCAGCGAAGTTCCCTACTCTTTAATACTTAGTTTGATTTTCAAAGATTCCATTACACTAGAACACATCTTTTGGGGGAAGTAGAATACACAGCTCAATAGCTAATTGAAGAGATAGTTATTCATTAAAGGATACAAATATTAGATGAATGAAAAATAGGAGCAATGGAATAAGTTCCTGACAGCCTGTTTTATATTTGTCTCATACAATTGCCAGGTTGCAGAAAGACATGTAAGTGCTCTGGAGACACACGTATAGATATAGATACCTCCACATGGTTGCTTTCATTCGTGTAAAGCTCCACATGTGAATACATGGCATGCAATGCATCACAGGGACATTTTCTATTTTCCATTTAGAGGCAAAACCTGGTTGTGGGGGTACCTACCATATGCCTGCCACTGTTGTAGAAGCCAGAAACACAGCATTGAAGAAAAAGGATGAAAATACCTGCTGTTATAATGAGGCAACAGATAATAAACAAAATGCACATGTAAAATATATAGCGTGTTGGATGGAGAAGTGAGCCTGAGAAAAAATGGGGCAGGATTGGGAGTCCCAGGTAGGGTGCCAATGTTAATTAGTGTAGTCAGGTCAGATCTCAAAGAGAAGGTGGCACATGAATTTAACAAGGTGTTAGAATCTAAACCCAACATTCTCCGTAACCATAGAGGTGACGTTTTCTTACTGAGAACATAATTTCAAATTTCAAGTAACTTCCTCAGCTGCTGATTTAGAGTCCTCTTCAGCAACTTTTTTACCTGATGTCACAAACATTTCATTTGCTTTATCTAAGTATCACTGTGGTTTCATAAGAATTCTTCTTGTAAAAATCAGCAAGCCCTTTCTTTAAAGCATTCTTCTTCCTACAGGTGAACATGGCTGTGTGAGTATTTGCTGAAATCAACACAGTGCTGGATGATCTCCTGGTGGCCAAAATGAGCTGAAGGGAAAATTAATCACAGCACAGGAACAAGAAAAATCATCGCTCTGGAACTAACATATGAAACCAAGCCAAATTCACATGTTTTTTTTCTGAAACCTGGGAACATGTCCACGTACCTCTCAGGGGTAACAGATATAATTTGGGATTAGAAAGTGTGATGTGAGGGTAGACGGGGGTTGGGAGGTCCTGATTTCTTTCTTGGCTCCGTGATGTTTTGACTCTAGAGCCAGTGACTGCATTTTTCAGTCATCTCACTGTGGGCAGGGTCAGCAGCACCTGTATGCCTTAATTGCAGACCTGACCTCATCCCCTCTGACATAAATTATTTATTATTCAAATAATAGCTGACCCACAGAGAGCACTTAATCTAGGTGACAAGTTTATCGTACTCATTTTTAATGTATTTATTCATGTATTTCTCCCAATATCTCTACGAGGTAAGTCCTGTGATTGTTGCCATTTTGAAAGGGGGAAACTGAGGCAGAGGTAGAAGACTAACTTGCTCAAAGTCACACTGCCCTCTCTGTTTCTATAGTCATGTCCTTGCTGGCTGCACCCTCGCCACTCCTGTCAACAATTCCATCCCACCCATGCACATATTTTTCCACTCCTTTTTTCTATATCTTATTCATGATCAGTTATGTGGTTCTTTCATTTAATTATTTTTGATTTAGTGATATAAACATTGTACATACTTTGTAAATACAAAATAGCCCAGCAGTTCTCACACTACTTGGTTGCAGGACTCCTTTGCTCTCTTAAAAATTATAGAAGACCACAAAGAGTTTTTGTTTATCTGAATTATACCTATTGAAGTTAAAATTGACAAATTAAAAAAAAAATATATATATATATCTGGAGACACTTTCAGCTGTTACAACTAGGGCTTGTAGTGGGAATCTAGTGGATAAAGACCAGAGATGCTGCTAAACATTGCCCCGTGACCAAGGCTGAGAAACCCTGATTTAAGTGACGCTGGCTTCTTTTCCCTCTATAGGTACGTGGAGGTGAAGAATACCACTATGAGTATATTTGGGTGCCATTGTCTTGACTTGTGCTAAGGCACTAACAGATTTACCCATCGTTGTTTTTGTCTCAGTGCAAATGTTAATGCAGTGAAAAAGGTCAATGATGCATGAATATTACATCATTGGGCTGATGGGTCACACTGAGAATCAATGGACTGAAATCAAGTGTCAGCAAACTTTTCTGTAAAGGACCAGATAGTAAGTAGTTTTGGCTTCATGGGCTATATGGTCTTTGTTGTGGGAAAACAACTCCAGACAGTAAGTAAATAAATACATGTGGCTGGATGTGGCCCACAGACATTAATTTGCTGATCCCTGAGCTAGATTATATGCCTGCAAAATTGCCTTGGCCATTCCATTCATTTTTATCAGTTTGTTTGCTTTTGTTTTTAAATACTGCCACTCTTATCCTATAAATGCCTTCATTATTCATTGCCAGGATAACAGAATGTAACTCAGAATGTAGCCAAAAATGAAAGTGGGGGTGCTTGGTTATGATGACAATAACTTCCCTTTATTAAGCATCCACTACGTACCAGGTACTTGGCATATGCTTCCTCACTTAACCCTCACAACGACCTGGCGAAATAAATGTCAGAGTGAGTATTGATGTCAAGAATTCCAGTCACCTGACCAAGATTACACAGGAGATAGAGTCGCAGTGACAGAGCAAGATTAAATGAAGACCTGCCCGATTCCAGAGTCTGAATGTTTCCACGTCGCCTGGGCTGACAAAGACGGTTTGGTGCAGCCCTGATGCCGCAGATTTCCTCCCTCTCGCACCACCACCAATTGACTATAGTCCTCTTTCTGCTGGACTTTCCTGAGACCCGTCCGCAACACGATTCTCCTTGACAGTGGTTCTCAACCCTGGCTGCACATTAAAACCACCGAGGCAGCTTTCAGAACAACTCTAATGTCTGCAACCTCCCGCCCCCTTTCTTAAATAATTTCACCAAGTTGGGTGTGGACAAGGCAAAGGAATTTTTAAGCCTCCCAGAGAATTCTAATGTGCAGCCAGGGTGGAGAGTGACTGGTCTATACAGAGGTGGGCACAAGTAGGTTTACAGTTGTGAGTATGGGGAAACAGAGACTTTATTCTTGTAAGATTATGTACTTACTATTGTATTATTATTTATTATTAACCTATTTTTGCCTACCCCTGTATAGGGCCCCCAAACTCTAAAATTTTGAGAATTTGCTGATTTAGGAAATGGAGATTTAGCCCTAAAATCTACACTTTTTTCTCTTCTATCCTTTATCAATTTACAAATGAGTAATAGAATATAACATATTTAGCTGCCTGCATGAAAATATTTTATGTAGCATCTATTATTCTTGCTTTTTTATTCGCATTTGTGGCTTTTTAAATTTTATAATGACAAAATCATTGTATTGCTTCATAGTTCAATTCTTTGAAGTCTCCACACACCAGAGTCACTTGTGAGGGCCATTAAAAATGTAAATCAGTCCTGGCTGGTGTAGTTCAGTGGATTGAGCATGGGCTGGGAACCAAGGAGTCGCCGGTTCGATTCCCAGTCAGGGCACACGCCTGGGTTGCAGGCCGGGTCCCCGGTGGGGGCCATGTGAGAGGCAACCATACATTACTGTTTCTCTCCCTCTCTTTCTCCTTCCCTTCCCCTATCTCTAAAATAAAAAATAAATAAAAAATCTTAAAAAAAAATGTAACTCAAACGTCAGTGTTTTCTCAACAGACTGTTGGTCCCAGAAGCCTGAGTGGACCAGTGGTGCTTAGATGCTGGGGGGTGTGATGTATTTGCTCCACGAGTCTCTTTATTAATGATGGTGGGCTTACTAGCTCCAGAGAAAAAATGGAGGGGTTTGTATGGGTCTATGCCCCCACCCCAATTCTTCAGCTTTGAGAGTAAGGGAACTAATTCTTTTCCATTTGTCCTGGGATTTCTCCAGTTTTAGCATTGAAAGTTCCTCATCCCAGGAAAGCCCTCAATCAAAGGCAAATTGAAACAGTTGGTCACCCCATTCTGGAGTCCGTGAGTAGGTGGGAAATTATTTCACCTTAGGTGACTCCACTCAGTAGACTCTCATTACTGGTGACCATAATGACGTGTCATCTCTCTTTCTCCCTCTGTGTGTGTGTGTTCATACACATAGTCAGTTATCATTGTTCATGGCAGTTACACTCTAAAAAGTCACTTTGAACACTGAATTAGTAAATACGGAGGCATTGCTTCTAGGAGAAATACAAGAATACATTCCTGCAAGCTTCTGGTCACACATTTTCATCAACTTACCAACACAAAACCTTGTTTTATGTGTTTCCATTTAAAGACATCTTAATTCCTATAGGTTGTTAATTCATTAAAATTGAACTCAGAGCCAATGGCATGAACAAAGCTTATGTATCACATGAATTTTCTCCACAAGGTACGTTATGGCCTTCTTGTCCCTAAGAACACTAGAGAGTACTTTAACACTACATTTGGGGGACATTTTAAACAGTGAAATCACCGACAAAAAGCACAAAAATGAGAAAAGCATGGCACTAAATAGGCCACCAAAACAATAGACACTTGTTTACAAAAAAAGCTGAAATAAGAAGGCGGGACATCGACTTGTTCGACTTCAGCTGGGAACCAGTGCGGTGGGCAACTCAGATTTTTGGCTGCTCTGTGCGTACTTGTGAATGGCCTCAGAAGTGTGTCGAGTATTGATTTGGGGTTACACACACACTCTAGTGAGTAAGTGAATTTGCAAATATGAAATCTGGGAGGTGGATAGAAAGATAGATAGGTAGATAAATCAATTGATCTCAGATCTTTGTGGATATCCTATAAAAGAAATGTCTGCTTCTATCTTGGTTGGTCAGGGTTGAAAGACATTCCAAACTGGAAAGTCATATCTACAGAGTAGAAAGATATTCTAAACTGTTAAGACATGACTTTGCATTAAGCCATTACTATTGTGTTGAGTTCAACTTTCCCGAGGTCGGATGGAGTTTGGTTTGAGTTAAGCCTCCAGAACATCTTCCAGTTGGTCTTGCCCCCTACTTTCTACCATGGGCAGACTCTCTTATTGCCTTTAAACTGAGGCTTTCTTTCCTTAGCAAGTTACTACAGAGTTGTCCCTCAGTATTTGTGGGGGATCTGTTTCAAGATACCCTGCAGATACCAAAATCCGAGAACGATTAACTTTCCTATATAAAATGGTGTAGTATTTGCATATAACCTATGCAATCCTCCTGCACACTTTATTTTTTGTTTTTTGCTTTTTTATTTTTTTAAATTTTTTTAATTTTATTGTTGTTCACCTACAGATGTCTGCATTTATCCCCTATCCCCAACCCCAGGCAAACCCACTTCCCTCCCTTGCTATCACCCTCCCCCTTGGTTTTGTCCATGTGTCCTTTATAGCAGTTCCTGAATACCCTTGTCCCAATTATCCCCTTCCCCCTCCCCTCTGCTTACTGCCAGATTGTTCTAAATTTCAATGTCTCTGGTTATAATTTGTTTCTCTGGTTGTATTTTGCTTGCTTACCTCACAAGCGTCTTGGCTGTGGCTGATCTGAATTCCCCAGTAGCTGATCTGGCCTCGGTGCCTTCTCTCATGAGTCCTTATATAAAACCCCTTAACATTTCATATAATAAAGGCTGCGTGATGATGTACTCCTTGAACTTGACCTTATCTGAGAAGCATTTTATCTGCCCTTCCATTCTAAATGACAGTTTTGCTGGATAGATTATTCTTGGTTGTAGGTCCTTGCTTTTCATGATTTGAAATATTTCTCTCCAGCCCCTTCTTGCTTGGAAGGTCTCCTTAGAGAAATCCGCTGACAGTCTTATGGGAATTCCTTT
>PVJI01011168.1:0-57256 GCA_004026765.1 Micronycteris hirsuta
TCTTCCCATTGTTTGTGAGACTCTTCTTGCTATCCTCTGTTTCTTAAATTAATCTGTCAAGTTCTCTGGAGTAGCAAAGTTAATTTTGTCTCACTGTCTCTGTTTTTTGGACTGGCCCCTGTCCAGGACTGCCTCTGGTCTTTTCACAGTTCCAGGTTTTTATGTCTCACCTGTAGGTAAAGAGGAGAGAGGACGAGGGCGAAAGAAAGAAGAAGAAAAAAGAAAAAAAAAAGGGGAGTGAAGGAAGGGAGAAAGAATACTATAGGGAAAGGAAGGGAGGAAGGAGGAATAAAGTATAAAGAAGGAAAGAGTGGAAGGACGAATTAAAAGAAACAAATTTTTTTTTATCTTTTATAAATTAAAAAATAACAAAACAAAACAAAAAAGTAAAAAAAAGGAGAGGGATATGAGGAGGAGCGGCCTAAGAATACTAAAGGAGAGGGAGAAAGAAGGAATTAAAAAATAGTGAAGGACAGAGAGGAAGAAGGGCTAAAAAAAAACAAAAACAGAATAAAACAAAACAGAAAAAAACAAAAACAAACAAACAAACAAAAAGAACACACACACAAAAAAACCCTTCAGCTTTCTGATTTTAAAGCTGTCCGGTCAGGCTGCGTCCAGCTTGGAAGATATTAGTTTTGCTTTTCTTCCTTCCTGAGGTATATTCTTCGCTGTTGTCCAGACCTCAGCCCAGTTCCTTGGTGTGCTTCTGAGTCTAAACGGTCTTTTGATGTGCACCTGATAGGGGCAGCTCTCCCACCGCCTATTTTCTCTCCGCTGGTCTAACTAATAGGTTCTTTCCGCGCCCTTTCTCGATAGTTTGGCCCCCGCTCTAGGTCAAGAGTTTGTGCAGTCTGCAGCTCCGGTCTGCCACTCCCCTCAACGGGGTGCTTCTGCCTTATTCCCACAAAGCTGATTGGTCCTGCCGGGCTACGTGCGCTGGGGCTGGATGGCAAGGGCTTTGTCCCCAGCTGTCAGCATGAGCTCCGCACACCTGTGCTGGCTTTTAATTCTGTCCCTGGGTAGTGCGCCAGCAAGCGCCAACCGAGTGGCCCCGGTTGCGCACTGTCCCTGGTATTTTTGAGCTGTGCAGCTCTGTTCCCTCTCTTGTCTGTCCCTGGTATGTGCGCCAAAGAGCTCTGGCTGAGGGGCCCAGTTGTGCACTGTCCCTGGTCTTTTTGAATTGTGCACGATTACACCACGTATCGCGGGGTGCGCACGGCCCTTAGCTTCCCGTTTGGTTGCGCCTGTCGCACTTGGCCGTAGAGCCGCTGACTGCAAGCTGTTCCCAATTCTTCTGGAATGAGCTGGGAAAGGCCTTGGTCCCCTAGCTCAAACAGGCTCAAATTCTCCTTGATGGAAGTGCAAGCTGCCGCAGGCCGAGGGCCGACCCTGTTCTCACTCTGGTGCTACAGGCAGACTTCCCTGGGCCTCCAATCCGGGTCTTGCAGCGATCCCGGTTGTGTACCGATCCTGGTCGCGCATCTGATCCCAGTGGCACGCTGACCTCGGGACTGTTGGGGGCGGGGCCTCTCCAAATAGCCACGTAGCACCACTTTTTTTCCTGTTTTTCCTCTCTGAAAAATTCTTCCTATTTACTCCCGACAGACCAAACAAGCATCTGACCACTCACAAATCCCAATCTGGCTGCCTCCCCAAGAATCTTGCGTCTGATCCGGGCGGCTGCGGGTCTGGGACCGAAGCCCCGCCCCGCTCCCCGGGCTGGTCCCGATGGGGACCCTTTTCTTCCGAAGCACTCTGCTTACCGTATGAATGTTCAAATTCCCCTGTAATCTTGGGCATCAGTCATCATATGTGTTGGGTTTTCGCTGCGTTCCTCAGAAAATCAACCAGTGGGTAGGAGGAAGTAAACTCTGTTCCCCCTATCTCGCCGGCATCTTCCCTCTCCTCCAATGAATGGTTTCTAATGTCAGGAATGCAATTTTAATATCAGGAGAATTTAGACATGGAAATAACTTTGCATTGGATTAGATGTAATTAAATTGGTTAAAATATGGTATGAAATGGATGTTTATAGTGATATTTAGTAAACTGGGTGTTTTTTAATTTGCAGTTGTGTAACTTTTTCAGTTGAAGCATCTTTCACCGCAGTGCAACGAATGTGTTTCCTTACGTGATAGACCTCTGGTGTCATTTACTTTTAAGATTCTAGGTATTTAGGAAATGTAGAACTTTTACTTCATGTTTCTTAATTGTAACATGAATCTGCAAACTTTCAAAAGTGCTTCAAGGGAACAACTGGAACTATTGTGGGAGGCTCAGTTCTTCTCTCCAATGCAGTAAAGAATTAAAGACCAGGAAGCTGATTAGTATACAGGCAGAGTTTATAAGTAATGCATTCTCAGGGAAAAGAAAGGGCCTAGGCAAGGTGGGCAAGAGAGGCATAGGCGTTGGATCTCTTTGTCCTGAGGATTTACATAGTTTGTGGGGTGGGGTGAGGAAGTTACATAGTCGGTTGGCAGGAAAGGTGGTGCATACTTACCTACTTAGTATAGGTGTGGTTGGAGGTCTGTTAAATCAGATCTTTACTTGCTCCAGACCCCCTCTTGTTCTCCTGTTGTAAGAATAGATACTTAGGCCCTGGCTGGTGTAGCTCAGTGAATTGAGCATGGGCTGGGAACCAAACGGTCCCGATTCGATTCCCAGTCAGGGCACATGCCTAGGTTGCAGGCCAGGTCCCCGTGAGGGCCATGTGAGAGGCAGCCATACATTGCTGTTTCTCTCCCTCTCTGTCTCCCTCCCTTCCTCTCTCTCTCTAAAAATAAATAAAAATAAAATCTTAAAAAAAAAAATAGATACTTGGCCTGGTAGCTGTTAATCAAAGTTATTTATGAGCTTTTTCTGGAAGCACTGTGGACCCCCTTCCAGCGTCCTCCTTCTCCTACATCTTCTAACTCCTCCCTAACAA
The DNA here is from genome assembly GCA_004026765.1 of Micronycteris hirsuta. Classification (NCBI taxonomy): domain Eukaryota; kingdom Metazoa; phylum Chordata; class Mammalia; order Chiroptera; family Phyllostomidae; genus Micronycteris; species Micronycteris hirsuta. Next base: position 2,930 of record PVJI01011168.1, read on the forward strand.
AACTTGATGCTAATGACCAAATGTTGACTCATGGGTATGAGGCAAATTTAACTTTACAGATTTGTAGATAATATTATGTGGTCAGCTGTCATGCCACATCCCAAATAGTTTTTCCTACGATAGGATATTAGTGCTGGAAATTTCACCAATTAAAGATATTTGCCTGTTTCCAGATTTTCCTGATAAGAATCACCTGGGGCACTTACTAAATTTCAGACCCCTCCTTTAGAGATTGAAATTCCTTGCTTAAAGGCTGGTTCATTTGGTCTGGGTTGGGTTCAGAATTTATTTGTGTTTTTAAATAGTACCTTCTGGTAATTCTTATCAGGGACATTTAGGGAACATTGCCCTAAAATGGAATGAAGTTTCTCAAACACTTTTGCTCAAAAAAAAAGAAGGAAGGAAGGAGGGAAGAAAGGAAAGAAGGAAGGAAGGGGAAAAAGTAAAAGAAGGAGTAGGTGAAGGAGGAGAGGGAGGGATAGGAGATGAAAAGAAAAATCACCCAGAGACCTTGTTGAAAATACAGATTCCTGGGCCCTGCTCAATCAAAGCTTCTCATTCGTCTGGGATGAAGCCCCCAAATCTGTACATTTTTAAAGCTGTGCATTCTGAGAGAAAAGATTCATTTGATGTGAACCTGGAGAAGAGATTTATCTGCTAAAACGGATTCCCCATGGTCTACTGAGGGCCCACATTTTATGGACAATAAGAGTCTAGTAGCCATTTGCTGACAGGGTCTCCTCATGTACTCTATACTGGGAAGAACCTCACACCTGAACTCTCTGATTCATACTATGCACTGTAGGGAAATCCTGGTTTAGTCTTTCTACCAATGGACTGAGACCTGCCCCGTCCAGTCGGAACTGCATAGTTTAGATGCTTCATTTACATAAAATGGACCTATTTGGGAACCTGGTGGGGACTTTTGCTGTAAAAAAACAACCTCTCCTTTGTTTTGGTGGCATACAATTTAGGTTGCTACCTGAATCTGTCTCCTGGGCCTTAGCTCTTTTTGCTCAGATAAATGCTTTTAATTCTTTATTATAGCCTAAAATTAATTTTAGTTTACAGAGCTCATGCAATGCACAGGTCTGAGTGCTGTCTTCTTAGTGTCACTGCCTTACTGGAATGTCCTTGAATAAGTTTTCAGTCACTCTGACAAGGGGGATGGGGGGAGTAGGAGATTGAAGGAAAGATAATTTTAGAATTAAGAACAGATCTTAGTGTAAGAGCTAGGTGGAGGACACTGGTAACCTAAGGGAGAGTGAGCATGCCTAAGAGAAAGGAACCACCTGAGGACCAACCATCCCATAGCTGTAGCACTACAATCTTTGTGGGGGTGGAGCGTGGGTAAGCCATAGGAAAGTGACTTGAAAGCAACTAACCGTATTTTGCTGTGTATAATGTGCACATTTTTTGCCCAAATTTTTGAGGGGAAAAATAAGGATGCACATTTTACATGGGTAGTACCTGAAATACCTTGTATCTTGTGTTTTATAATTATTTGTTGTTATGTAAAATTTCTTGTACCATAATATGTTAAAAAATAAATGTGAAAATTCCTTTGCAATACAAAAAATAATTATCTAAATGCAAATAAATATAAAGTTAAACTAAAAAATTAAAATGAAAGATTTTTTTTCCTGAAAGTTTGGGCCAAAAACATGGGTGCACACTATACATAGGAGCACATTACACATGGTAAAATATGGTACACTCATTATTTTGCAAGCAAAAATCTGCCTGCGTGCCATAGATTGCCAGTTCTTGTTTTACTTGCTGCTATGAACATTTATTGATTTTTCTCTTGTGTAGTAAGAAGAAAACATAACTTATAGACCATCTTCTGGCAGAAGATGATAGATTTGGATCAGAAACAGGAGGCGTTGGAAGCTAGGAATCAAAAGTGAAGAAATTCTGCAAACCCTTGGGTGAGAAAGGTGACGGATTTGTTTACTTACATGTCCCACATTATCTTTATATGGTTATCTAAAAAAGCGCAATGCTTTTAGGCGGGTATGTACCTTTGCAAGTGCTCCGAAGAAGGTGGAATAAGCTGTTAGAAATGGGTCTTAAGCACACATTTCTTCTCAGGCTTCTTCTGTCAGCACTTCCCGTCATCACCTTCCCTGCCTTCACTTCTGCTTATTTGCCAGGACCCTTCTAGCTCCTTCTCATGGCTAAAGCCTTAACCTGAAATACCTCATTAATATTCATGACAGCATTTATTGAATTCTTCTTACTGCTAGGCCTGTGCTGTTGTGCTCTCCCAGCATTCGTTCATTCCTTTCATGAAGTAACCCAGTGATCTAGTTACTATAATTACGATCCATTTTGTAGATGAAACATCTGAGGTTCCAGGAGGCTATATAACTTGCCGAGGACCTCACAGCTAGGAAACGGCAGAACCAGATTTGACAGTTGCGCTTTCTTCTTGCTTGCTGCCTTCTTTCTCTCAGAGAGAAAGTGGGGAATCACACCTGCACATCCTCCTGTGTAGCCCAACTTGACAGAGTCTTTTGAAAAGTTGTCAACCCTGAGATTTAAAAGCATTTAAGTCTTTATTATAGAATATTTGAAAGTCAGAAAGAGAAAGAAACCACCTGTAATATTGTTGGCCTTATGTAACTCTGATTAATATTTTAATGTGTTCGTTTTCAGGCTATTTTGGCACATGTGTATATTTCCTTATAGTACATACATTCTTCACTATCATAATATTTTAAATGTAAATAAAATTTTTCTACTCATACCGAGATTTTAATGATTCTCAAATGATAACATAAGACTTCTAGCATTTGAAATGAATGAGGTCTAGCAAATGAGTGAATGAATGAATGAATGCTTGCTTCCATGTATGGAATATTACATGTTTGTCTCTTTTTCACTTTTGTTTTTTCTGTGTTCAGAGAGAGGGTCCATTGTTCTAGTTTAAATTTTATATCATGAACAAACAGTATCATGAACAAAGAACATACTCTCCCAGCTCAAGTATGTTTTACCTGTCTTTCCAGGTTTTGCTCAAATCCACATTCCCTTTAAGCTTTTCTGACTTCCAAGCCTGTAACAGACTTTCTCTACAGCAATCTTCTCAAGCACTTTCTGGCTACACCTCACATTTGACTTTTACCTTGTTCTCTGTCTGCTAGATATAATATTTTTGCCCTGTTTTCTTACATCTTTTTCTATCCCCAACACTTAATCTAGTGCTTTTTTCATGACATCACATTTATTATTTTTAGCATTTGGTATTTGAACCAAATTGCTATTAACCAGTTTCTCTGAGATAGTAGAATGATTTTAAACTTTCTGGTGTGTCTTTCTGTGACTTACAGGTTCCTGTCACTGTAACCATGCCAGAAATGACAGAGAATGAGACTCCTACAAAAAAGCAGCACAGGTATGTAGCCACAGTTCAGAAATAATATAGTTTCAGAAGATAAGAAGCTGAATTAATCCCTACTTTGTTAAATAGGTAGTCCATAGGGAACTTTTATTTGGGTGCCTGGAAAACCATTACTCTTCAAAAATGTGTGTGGATAATGAGAAATAGGTTTATGAAAAAAGGTACATAGTTAAAATTTCCTGTCTTCCTTATTTTGCCAGCAGCGTAACAAGTATAATACCACACCTATTCTAAATGTTTCGTTTCTTTTGAACGTTTTATTTGCATACAGTATTAGTCTTTGTAGATCCTAAGTTCACATAGGCTGAAGTCAGTTTGAATAGACATTTTGTTAAGTTAGAAACCATTAATGTGAATATGCACATCAGTGCAGTATCATTTGTGTTCTTTGTATAACCTCCTTCTGGATTTCTAGAAGTTTGGCCAGTGTTTCTGCTTAGAATTACATGGCCAATGTTTCTATTAACATTAAAATCACTATTTTTTTCCTACTACATAGCTCTTAACGAATGTTAACGTATTGAGTAATGGTACCTGAAAGGGAAAATCAATGTTTTTAGTAGATGAGCTGTTAAGAAAATTTAAGGCCTTGGTGGTGTGGCTCAGTGGATTGAGCACACTGGCCTGCAAACCAGAAGGTCACCAGTTCAGTTCCCAGGCAGGGCATGTGCCTGGGTTATAGCCAGGTCCCCAGTTGGCGGCATGTGAGAGGCAACCAATCAGTGTTTCTCCCGAGCATTGATGTTTCTGTCTCTCTTTTTCTACCTCCCTTCCCCTCTCTCTAAAAATAAATAAAATCTTTAAAAAATCACACACTGTAAAAATAAAAAAGAAAATTTAAGAGATTGGCCTGGGCTGGTGTGGCTCAGTTGGCTGGGCGTTGTCCTGCAAACCGAAAAGTCTTGGGTTCAGTCCCCAGTCAGGGCACATACCTGGGTTGTGGGTTTGGTCCCCGTTCGGGGTCCATGCAAGAGGCAGCTGATCGATGTTTCTCTCTCACATCAATGTCACTCTCTTCCTCTTTCTCCCTCCCTTCCCGTGCTCTAGAATCAGTAAAAGAAAAAAAAGTATATTGAAAAAAACAATAGAAAAGTTAAGAGTTTGGATAACCTAAGATATATAACTGCTCAAGATGGCTAAAAGGCCAATTGTCAGTGCGTGGGTGCTGCTGGCTGCCATGCTTGCCTCCCTGGGGATTTTTGGGTTCTTCTCTACTGTTGCCTGTTTCCTTTACACACCCACCCCACCTCGGCCTGGGCGCCAAGGCAAACAAACATTAGAAGTCATCTACTTGGCATATCACTTTGAAAATTGACAAGCAGATTAATTATATTTTTCAAATAAAGTTTTCAGTGATTGATTTACTTCCCAACTAATGACTCACCTACTTGGCACATCACTTTGAGAGTTGACTAGCTCCTTAATTATATTTTCAAATAGTTTTCAGTGATTGATTTATTTCTTTACCAATGGCTTGTGGGTATGGAAGAATAGGGAATTGTTATTTGCCGAAATTGTGGATTCTAAATTTATATTGATGTATCTGCAGTTAAGTTTTCATACCATAATATACATTAAGAAAATTTTTTTTCAGATGGTTTCTTATTGATGCAACAGATACAAAGGCATAAAATTTATTTTTATGGTTCTCAAACTACAAAGTGGTGAAAATGTTTTTCTATTATTTTCATGTTCCTTTTATCTACACTTTTTGTTTCAGAAAGAAAAACCGGGAGACACACAATGCAGGTAGAAACAATTTAAATTTTATTTGTTAACATTTTTGTATTCAAAATAAAATTATACTGTAGTTGATTATACACTTTTATGCTGTAAGCACAGAATCATTATTCATTTGTTTTAGGAAAAGTATTTCTTTATTGTTTTTAGTTGACAAAACACCTCTGCAGCTTATAAAGATTGTTTGCTTATCATCTTTGAATTTACTGTCTGTTTAGATAATTTAAGGATTAATATACCTCTGGAGCTAGTGTTTTAAGTGATTTCACCCACTGAGTGATTGTAGTGTTTTAAGTGATTTTAGATATACTTTTCCTAAATAGAATGAACAGTATGTGTCTTTGCAGAAATTCCAGAGGGGGCTGGCTGCCTAGAGGAATAGGGAAGACATGAGCAGCAGGCTGTAGATCTTAAAGGTACTTAAAATGTGAACAGTCTTAAATTAAGTTGTGGAGTCCTCAATTATAGGAAGAAATGTAGAAAATAAATATTTAATTTTATCGCAAACATCAAAATTATAGGCCAAAACCAGATGAACATTTATAGACGTAATTGTGCATATGTTTACAATTTGGTGCATTTTATAACATTTATTTTCCATCAGGGATTTCACTGAGATCTAAAAAAAAAATTAGAAGTTAATTTCTACTATCTATATTATAAATGATATATTCCTTTCCCTAAGGAAAGGACCCTGGGAAAACTTTAACTATGGAGAGATATGTTGAACACTTGTAGTATATTGCTCTTCCCCAGAAGGGAGTTTCTGCCTTTGAATTTCCCTTTATCAGTGTGGGTAAAGAGTCTAAATTTTTTTTTTACCTCTACACATTAAAAATTCGCTCCTAGATAAAAACAAATACTATTGCTTTGCCTTTTTTTTTTTTTTTTTGGCCATATGGGTTAAATCTAATCTTTTTTGGATATATGACCTGAATGTTTTATTGGACTCACTGTCACATGGTGCCTTAAATATTTCCTGATACTAATTTATTGAGAATGATTAGATGTCATTGAAAAAGAAGTTGTTACTGCTAGATTATGAAGCAAAAAGTATATATTTTGCAAAACAAGACTTACCTATGCAACAATCTGAAAGATCATTCCTTTACAAGCACGGGAATCCTTTGTGAAGAAGGTTTTGCAAAACTTTCTAAAAGAAAATAGCCAAGACTGATATTTCTACTAACAGTGTCTTATAGAAATTAATTACATCATTTCTTTTATCCTCTTGACCCTTCTATACATCTTTTAAAGTTGTAGCATATAAGCCTGGAACACTTCTCAGTTCATTGAGAAGTTGTCAGTTACTCAGTTTCTTGGATGAAAAAAAAATCTACATGGCCAAAGTGAACAGCCTAGACCCCATAGGAAAAACCAAGCCGCTGTCTTTTCTTGTCTATTTTAAGTTATAACTAATAGCTCATGTACTCTAGTCATCCTAAAAGGTATTTTAAGGTTCTTTAGTCTGTCTGGAAAAGTCTCATTAGCCCATCTGCTATAAAGAGGCAACTTTCTAGTACTTAGCTTATTAGTGGGTTCTTTTAATTTGGTTATTAAACTCTCTAATAATTACTTGAAATATAATATGATAATGGCCTAACAGTAATGTAATGTTAGCAATTTGCTTATAATTTGAATATAGTTATTATAGATCTCATTCTTTATAGTGCTAATAAAAGTATTGCTTATATCAATTTCCATAACTCTAGTTATGTTATGAAGTATGACATTCTTTGAAATCTTATTATAGTTGGTCTTCAGTAGATCCTATTTGATGAGATTTTCTTAGGTTTTTCTTTGCCTAAAATTTCTTTACCTAGGGAGAATCAAGCAATTTGGCTGTAGGTTTGATAAATGGATTTTTTCCCCTCTCTAGTGGAGAGGCATAGGAAGAAAAAAATCAATGCTGGGATTAACAGAATAGGAGAGCTGATCCCATGTTCCCCTGCACTGAAGCAGGTAAGAAGTTCACTCATTTTTATTCATAACTTGTGAACAGATAGTTCCCTATTGTTTCTGCTCTCAGAATGATTATTTTTTTAATTAAAATAATTTATTTAAACTTTAGAAAAATTGACTCAATGAATTGAAAACAAAGCTATTTAAAATAAAATAGTACCTTTACCTTTTATTTTTCTTGACATAGATAAAGCTCTTTTTCAGCTAAGTGATTTTTGTAAGATGTGTGTATCATTTATGAGGTAAAGACAACTTTATGCATATATTTCTTTTTTTTATCATTTTTTAAATTGTTCGAATACAGTTGTCTCAATTTTCCCACCACTACTCCCCTCCCCCCACCCTTAATCCTACCCCCCCTTTGGCTTTGTCCATGGGTCCTTTATATGTGATCTTTGACCACCCTTTCCCTTCTTTCCCCCGTTATTTCCCTCCCCCATCCTCTCTGGTTACTGTCAGTTTGTTCTTTATTTCAGTGTCTCTGGTTATATTTTGCTTGCTTGTTTGTTTTGTTGATTGGGTTCCACTTAATAGGTGAGATCATACAGTATTTGTCTTTTACCACCTGGCTTACTTCACTTAGCATAATGATCTCCAGTTCCATCCATGCTGTTTCAAAGGGTAGGAGATCCTTCTTTCTTTCTGCTGCTTAGTATTCCATTGTGCACATGCACCACAGTTTTTTGATCCACTCATACTGATGGACACCTAGGCTGCTTGCAGCACTTGGCTATTGTAAATTGTGCTGCTATGAACATTAGGTTGCATAGGTTCTTTTGAATTGGTGTTTCAGGGTTCTTAGGGTATAATCCCAGCAGTAGAATTGCTGGGTCAAAAGGCAGTTCCATTTTTAGTTTTTTTGAGGAAATTCCATACTGTTTTCCACAGTGGCTTCACCAGTCTGCACTCCCACCAACAGTGCCTTTTCTCCACAACCTTTCCAGCACTTATTGTTTGTTGATTTGTTTATGATGGTCATTCAGAATGATTAGTTTTGTTCTTTGTCATTAATAGTTTTTTTGAGTTAATAATTGCCTCATAATTTTTAATTTGCATAATTTTCTACATAGCTGTGCTTCTTTCCACACTCTCAACAGTCTTTTAGTACAGTTTTTTATGTGATCAAACGTACCATACAATTTCTAGATCTTTTTTTTTTTTTTAAGATTTTATTTATTTATTTCAGAGAGAGGGGAAGGGAGGGAGACAGAGAGGGAGAGAAACAGCAATGTATGGTTGCCTCTCACATGGCCCTCAGCAGGGACCCGGCCCGCAACCCAGGCATGTGCCCTGACGGGGAATCGAACCGGGACCCTCTGGTTCCCAGCCTGTGCTCAATCCACTGAGCTATACCAGCCAGGGCCAATTTCTAGATCTTTAGATCTTGAATTACTCAGTCCCATGATTACATTTATACGTGTGCAGCTGTATTTACCAGGCATTTCTTTTATTTTTCTGCCAATCGTGTTCTTTACTATCTTAAATTCTTATCTAGACCCTCCTAAGGATCTCTTCTTTATTTTATTCTCTATGCTCTATCAACCTCCACTAAAATCTCAGCTTATTAAAGCTGACAGTTTTCCCTAGGGAAGATAGTGTTTTGTTTCTTCTGATAATGAGGATAAAGTGTGCTCACCGAAAACAAAACAAAATCAAACAAAAAATGGAAACAATATAGAGGGCATAAAAAGTTTAAAAAATAAATTGCTACCCCACTCCCAAGCTATAATCACCATAAAGTATTGTTACTTCAGATAACTGTAATTGAAGAACAATAAATTAATAAAATAAAAAATAAAATGTCCAAAAAAAGTATTATTACTCATTTCTCTAGACATTGCTTTATGAAGATGTCTTTGTAGTTTCATAACCTGCTTTGTGTTTTTACTCATTGGTACCCAGTAGACTTGGTTGTAGATACCTTTCCTCATGTGTTCTCCTAACATTTAAATGATTGGATAGTATTTGACCGTAATGGGATATTACAATATGTGTTAGCCTTTTTAAAATGAATTTTTGCATTATAGTATGTCATTTATATTTTTGTTTTTTTAATATCCTCACCTGAGGATATTTTTTCATTACTTTTAGAGAGAGAGGGAGGGAGAGAGAGAGAAACATTGATTCGAGAGAGAAGCATCTATCAGTTGCCTCCCTCGTGCGCCCCAACTGGATATTGAACCTGCAACCTTTCGGTTTAGGACAATGCTCCAACCAACTGAGCCACACCAGCCAGGACTGTCTTATGGTTTTTATTATCATTTTCCTGGATATAAAGAGGTTTTAAACTAGTTTGACAACTAATTTTGAAAACATTCTAATTGAGTATTTGTATGTCCTCTTTCTATGTAGTGCCTATTTTAGTGTTTGATCCATTTTTCTAATGGATTTTCTTTAAAAAAAAAGTATTTGTATTACATTTATTGGGTGACACTGTTTAATGCAATTATATTTGTTATTAAATTAATATATGAAAAAATTAATATACACACACAGCAAGTAGCACTAAAAAGCTTAAAACATCAAACATTTCTAATACCATTCTAATACAGGTTCCCAATTCTAATACTGCTTCTTAGAAGGAATCATTTTGAACTGCTTCTTCTGGCGTTACTTTTATATTTCAAAATAACATGCTTGCATTACTATATCTTATTTTCTATTTTATATATTATCTGTTGACTTCCTATTATGCTTTTCTCTTGGCTCCCCCTTGTCTAATCCTGCCAGTATAATTGTAGTACAACTTTCGATTAAATTGGCATTCAGTTTTTATGCTGTTAAGATAGTCTAGATATGGTTTATGGTTGAGCCAAGGAGTGTACTATATTATCTTTCATTTCACATGTAACTTTTGGCTTTTTGGAATTAATAATAGCCTCAATGTTCTTCATTTGTTTAATTTTCTCTATACCTCTCTTTAATTTTTTCTACACTTCCAACAGTTTCTTAGTATAGTTTCTACATGGTCAGATGTACCACATAATTTCCATTTTGCCTTGTTTTCCTTTGAGACTTTATTTCTGGAACCTTCTACCCTTCCTTTTCAATCTCAGTTGTTTGGTCTCCTCCAATTCTTTTGTTTTTAATTTTCTCTCATATTTTTAATTTCTAAGATTCTTTTTTCTTATTCTTTTTGTTTCTGTTCATGCCACATGTTTGTTTCATGGATACAATATTATCTCATCTGTAAGAATGTTACAGGGTATTTTTAAAAGTTTTCTTCTATTTCCTGTGTTGACCTTGTTTCTTCTGATTTGTCTTGACGTTTTATCTTTCTTTTTGGAGACTTTCCTGCAATGTTTAGTGATACTTAGTTGTTTTTTCATATTTGACAACAAGGCATTAAAAAACTGATGACTAGGCTTGTCTGTATATAATGGCCCTGACTGTTGAGTGATTAGGTGGTGAACTAGTGCTATGAAATTCAAAAATATCAGTATTTGTAGCTTTTTTGTTTTGTGGTTAGTGATGATGATGATGATGATTGAATTTTCCAGGGCAGAATCATTCAGCCCCATACCTAGGAGTGGGAATGGTGGGAAGAGTATGAGGCTAGTTGCCATTGTGCTGGAAGCAGGGTCAGGGAAGGGAGTGCTCGAGGGGCTCATGCTTTAGGAGGCAGTTTTTCCTTTACCCATTTTCACTGAGGAGCCTCATCTTGTTCACTTCTCTGCCAATGCCCAGGTCTGAAATTCTCTGGTTACATTTCACAGAAAATAAACTTGTCTCCTGTTGTTGGGACAGAAAGGGGAAGTCATCCAGCTGCATAGAATATGTGTGTGCGCGTGCATGCATGTGTGTGTGTGGTGGGGTGGGGATTGGTTCTTATTCCTGCATCAGAAGAATCTTTCCATAAGTCCCCTCAGTGTTAACCTTTGACCTCTCACCCCACCTTCTGTAGTAGCTGGAGCTTCCCAGCCCTGAACCTTCCAGGCTTTGGGAGCCCGGATCAGCTTGGCTCATTTCCAACACTGTCTCCCTTCGGAAGATCTTACACTTCAGTTTCTGTTCATTCTCCCCTACAAGGTGGTAGTTAATCTTGCATAAACGTGTTTTTTAGTCTTTTTAAAAACATACTTTCTGTTTCTTTTAGCACAATAGCAAACTTAAGGGCAGATACTTTGTCTTCTGACTGTCTTGCTTCCTCCATATCTCAACGTATAGTAGCTGCTTAGTAAATATTTGTGGTTGCCTAGTAAAATCTCATTTTCCTGCTCTTGGCTTCCATTAATATGAGTTTCTCTGAAAGAAAAACATAATTATTTTGCTTTGTTGCTATCCTAGAATGTACAGTAGAAGTCAGTATTTGGCTTCCAAAGACTGAATAGATTGAGATTATCTTCACTAGTGCTACACATCCCCAACCCCTTCTGTAGTAGAGAGGCAGTAAGTGGGCACTATCAGGTTCTGCCTTTGTCTTGACTCTTGATTTAAAAAAGGACAGTATCATTTTTTTTTCTCTCTAAAGTGTTTTCCTGGGTTATTTTGGGACTCAGTCTAGGAACCCAGAATTGTAACTTGCTGGACCAAAGCCCTAAATCACTGATTCCTGTATGAAAACATCTATCTGATGAAGTACTGGAGATAGTTGATAATATGCATATGGGAGTAGAAGTTAAACATATACTGTGAATTTTTTTAAATATTTTTTTTATTTTTCTTTTATAATTATATTTCATTGATTATGCTATTACATTTGTCCCAAGTTTTCCCCCTTTGACCTCCTCCACCCAGCACTCCCCACTTCTCAGGCAATCCCCACACCATTTTTCCTGTCCAAGGGTCAGGCACACAAGTTTCTTTGGCTACTCCATTTCCTATACTGTATTTACATCCCCATGGCTATTCTGTAACTACCTATTGTACTTCTTAATCCCCTCAGCTCTTCATCCATTCCCCCACAGCCCCCTCCCATCCAGCAACCATTGAAATACTCTTCTTAGCCATGATTCTGTATCTATTCTTCTTGTTTTTTTAGTTTCCTTTGTAGATTTAATTGTTGGTAGATATGTATTTATTGCCATTTTATTGTTCATAGTTTTTGTCTTCTTTTTTTTAAATAAGTCCCTTTAACATTTTATATACTCATGGTTTGGTGATGATGAACTCCTTTACGTTTTTCTTTTTTTTTTTTTTTAAGATTTTATTTATTTAATTCTGGACAGAAGGGAAGGGAGGGAGAAGGAGAGGGACAGAAACATCAATGTGTGGTTGCCTCCCACGTGGCCCCCACTGGGGACATGGCCTGCAACCCAGGCATGTGCCCTGACTGGGAATCGAACCAGTGACCCTTTGGTTCGCAGCTCGTGCTCAATCCACTGAGCTACACCAGACAGGGTCCTTTACATTTTTCTTGTCTGGGAAGCTCTTTATCTGCCCTTCAATTCTAGATCATAGCTTTGCTGGGTAAAGCAATCTTGGCTGTAGGTCCTTGCTTTCCATGACTTTGAATATTTCTTGCCAATCCCTTACAGCCTGCAAAGTTTCTTTGAGAAATCATCTGACAGTCTTATGGGGACTCCCCTATAGGTAACTAACTGCTTTTCTCTTGCTGGTTTTAAGATTCTCTCTCTATCTTCAACCTTTGGCATTTTAATTATGATGTGTCTTGGAGTGGGCTCTTTGCATCCATCTTGTTTGAGACTCTCTTTGTTTCCTGGACTTTCATGTCTGTTTCCTTCCCCAAATTAGGGAAGATTTCTTTCATTATTTTTTCAAATAGATTTCCAACTTCTGGCTCTTTCTCTTCTCCTTCTTGATGCCAATGTTGGAATGCTTGAAGTTGTACCAGAGGCTGCTTACAGTGTCCTCAGTTTTTTGTTTTTTTTTTTTGGATCCTTTTTCTTCTTCTTGTTCTGATTGGTTGTTTTTTGCTTCCTCATGTTCCAAATCATTGATTTGATTCTCATTGATTGATTTCATCCACTCTACTGTTGTTTCCCTATAAATTGTTTGTTATTTAAATTAGTGTATCCTTCATTTCTGACTGGATCTTTTTTATGCTGTTGAAGTCCTCACTAAGTTCCTTGAGCATCCATAAAACTAGTGTTTTAAATCTGCATCTGATAGATTGCTTATTTCCATTTTGTTTAGTTCTTTTTCTGGAGTTTTGATCTCTTCTTTTATTTGGGCCATATTTCTTTGTCTCCTTATTTTGGCAGCCTCTGTGTGTTTGTCTTTATGTATTAGGTAGAGCTGCTATGACTCTGTGTCTTGGAAGTGTGGCCTGATGTAGTAGGTGTCCTGTAGGGTCCAGTGGCACAGCCTCCCCTATCGCCTAAGCTGAGTACTCAAGGTGCACCCTTCATGTGGGCTGAGTACACCCAACTCTTGTAGTTGAGCCTTGGTTTCTGTTGGCAGATCAGTGGGAGGGATGTACCCAGGTCAGTCAGCTGCAAGAATTGACAGTGACCACTGACTACCAACTTCTGTCACCTGTCGAGGATCAGCTATGCGGCATCAGGGTGGTGATGCTCTGCTGGGGTCTGTAGCTCCCCACTGGGTGTGCAGGCCCTGGGGTTTTCCGGGTGGTACAGGCCAAGGTCAGCCCCCACCTATGTTTTGCCTGGGGCCACCCTGCCTGAGCTATAAAGCAATCTTGGATGGCTGCTACTTGTGCTGGGCTTGGAGATTTTCAGGTGAAGCCAAGCTGTGAATCGAGGCTGGCTGTTGCTAGTCGTGGGCCTGGGGCTCCTTAGCAAGAGGTTTGGGGGCTAGGGACTCACTGAGACTGGCTGTTTCTAGTTTGAAAGGTTTTAAGATGTTGTAAAGCATAAGCCAAGGCCAGCCATTCATATGGAAAAGCCACTGTTAACAGCTGTAAGTCAGGAGGGACAGAGCTTCAGGGTATCTCCAGGGTGGGACAAAGAGTGTTAGCCAGGTTGATGGAGTCTCAGATATGACACCCACCTGCCAGCTCTGTGGCTCAGTGAGGGTAGGGGTCAGAAAAGGGACAATGGCCTCTGCCTGCCTTTCTGTCTGGGAGAAAGTTGTCCCCCAGCTCTCACCTTGGTGCCAGACACTTCAGTTTCTCCCTATATGCCACTGGTGCCTTTCATGCTGCTACCCTGCTCAGAGGGAGTGAGTCTGAGTAGGTGAACCCCTGTGTGGGTTCTTTAAGAGGAACTGCTTGGGACTCCAGAAGTTTATTCCACCAACTTAGTCCCCACTGGTTTTTGCATCCAGAAGTTATGGAGACTTACCTTTCTGGCACTGAAACCTTGGGCTGGGGGGCCTGTTGTGAGGATGGGACTCCTTGCTTCTGAGATATCCCTCCTGAATTTTTATGCACCACATGTATATGTGGGACCAGCCTGTTCTGTGTCTCTGCCCTCCTACCAGTCTGGATGGATGTGGTTTCTTTAATTCTGTAGCTGTCAGACATACATTCATCTTGATTTCTGATGGTTCTGAGTGATGGTTTATTTTACTTTTCAATTGCATTTGGCAGTTCAACATTTTTAATAGCTGAAGAATAAAAAAACTGAAGTGCCTCTTACACAGCTTAAATATTTATCAGTAATAGACTGGTAATAAAATAAATACAGGTTTTAGAAGGTATAACAGATATTGATATCTAAATTCTAAATAGAAGAAACTCTAAGATATATTTTTAAATTAAAAAATGTAACTTATTGTTTATAGTATCCTTCCGTCTGGGTTTAAAATTTTAATACACACATACACATCAGTATAGAATATTCTAAAAGGGTACACAAGTAACTTTACAGTGATTGCCTCTGGAAAGGATTGGAAGTTTAGTTTTTATTATATATTCCTTGAGATTATTTACATTTTTTACTATATGCATATATAATGTTTTTTATTTTTTAAATTGTTAATTAAAGTATAAAGCAACACTTTGACATAAAATACAGTCTTTTCGAAAAGCGTAGGAATGGAATATACTGGGAGCTTGACACTGAAACTTAATCAGGTGACATTGTTTTCTTAACCTGTTACTGGAATGGCTTGTAGTTCTGGTTGGCAGAGTAAAGAATAACATTAAAATCTAAAATCTTAAATGGTTTTGAAGGCTCTCATTGGCCTCTTCTTTTATTACTCTTCTCCTTACTCTTCCTCCAAAATGCCAAACACAGACCTGGTTGGGGGCTTTGATTTTGCTGATCTTGCTACCTGTACCCTCTTCCTTCAGATAGCTGCAAGGCACATAACAAACCCTTCAGGTTTGTGCTTACGTGTAATCTTAGAGAAAGGCCTTCTTCAACCTCCCTACATAAAATAGATTGTAACAGAATGTCTTAGTCATTTTGGGATGCCATTAGAAAAATAACATAGACTAGGTGGCCTAAACAACCAAAATTTATTTCTTATAGTTCTGGAGGCTGCTGAGTCCAAGATCAAGGTGCTGGTCACTTTGGTTACTGTATTGGCTCTCTTCCTGGTTATGTCCTCACATGACAGAGAGAGAGAGCAATCACCTCTCTCTTGTCTTTTCTACTGAGGTCATCTCATTTATGAGGGATCCATCCTCATGGCGTAGTTATCTCCCAAAGGCCCAACACCCAGATACCGTCACAGCAGGGATTAGAGTTTCCACAGGAATCGTACGGGAACACAAACATTCAGTTCAGAGCACAGAGTAACTTCTGCCATCTCTCTGGCCTCTCTTTACCCTGCTCCTCCTCATTTTTCTTCATAGCACTTACCACCTGGTTATTTATATATATGTATACAATTTCTCAAGGTCAGGAACTTTTTTGTTTATTATATCCCTAGTGCTTATGACAGAGCCTGACACATAGCAGATGCTCAATAAATACTTAGTAAATGAAAGATGAAGTTTTTGAATGAGTTGCATTTCAAAAAATTTAAAAGATACTATCACATATCTGTGATAAAACCAAAGCTTTTACATTTCTTCCTGCAAGATCTTACCTTTCAGTGAATCATTTAAACAGTTAATTTTTTTTGGCAGAGCAAGAATATGATCCTGGACCAAGCCTTTAAATATATAACAGAATTGAAAAGGCAAAATGATGAACTTCTGCTTAATGGAGGAAACAATGAACAAGGTAAGTATTTTTTATTCCTTTTTTGGAATATGTGTGTGTGTGTTTAATGTTAGGGCTTTTGTGTCACAACCAACTTATATTAGTATACAGAAGGCTTTTTTGACCAAAAGCATTAGTTAGACCATGCATTCAGTCAGTCTGGGAGGATAGTGTTGCAAATAAATTCATCTTAGTTTACCTTCTTTCCCCATTCTGTGAGCAACTTGAATATTATAGGCATATATTTTGACTTTGGACTTGTCTGTGTTTTTTGTTTGCTTACTTCATACATAATGCTGGATCTCCTATATTCTAGTTGGGTCTTCCAGCTAGGGGAAGTCCGTAAGAGAATGTAGCAGGGGAATTCTGCTCATCGTAACTTAAAACAAGATAAAGATATGCCTGTGCCAAGACTTAACTGAATTTACCCAAAAGGCCACACACTCAGTTTATAATTGTTTATATTACATATAATGCATGCATTAAACTGATCACTTAATGATATTTGATTTTTAGATAAAGGTGAGTCTTTTTGTGTTATCAAATGAGTCTCCTTTTCCACTTGAACTGGAGAATGGGTTTCCTTATAACAGCTGAAAAGAAAAGTATCACAGGCAAGTGTAAAGCTCACAGTGGTAGGCCAGTTTGAATTGTCATTTATTTATGTCTCTGACAAGAGCAGAGAGAATTTCCTACAGCAACTCAGAAGGTCACATTAAAAGGTGAGAAACAAAGGCAGAATTTGTGGAGGTGGCAGCAGTCCTAGGTTGTGTTTAAGAGAAGTGGGAAGAATATTGGAAAGCATATTCAGAAGGTCAGGTTCAGAATTTGCTTGTTTACTTTTGTTTTCTTTTAAATTTTTTTAAAAGATTTTGTTTATTTATTTCTAGAGAGAGGGGAAGGGAGAGACAGAGAGGGACATCAGTGTGTGGGTGCCTCTCAAGTGCCCCCAACTGGAGACCCGGCCTGCAACCCTTGCATGTGCCCTGACCGGGAACTGAACCAGCGACCCTTTGGTTCACAGGTTGACACTCAATCTACTGAGCCACACCAGCCAGGGCCTTGTTTACTTTTAGTTAGATAACAACTTATCCCCTCAACGTGGTCAGCTGTCTTTTATAGTCCGCACACTGTCTTATAATGCTGTCAGGTAGTCAGGTACAGAATCTGTGTCTGAGGCACCCCAGGAAAGGGTTGTTAAGGCTAGAATGACTTCTGTAGGGAGGGCCTCTTTGGTTTCATAGCCCAGTGGCTGAGGCAATTAAGTTTCCTTAGGGAAAAGGGAAACTATTGAAAAAATACAAGTTGCATGGGGCTCAGAAAGAACTGAACAGCACGGCCAGGGGTTCGAGCAGCAGATGGAGCAGCTTAAGTGTGACTGTGTTGCTGTTTCTGTCCTTTCTTTGGTTCTTTTTTGTGCATCTCTTCTGTCTCCTTTTCATCTCCCAGCAGTTTCTCCACATGCTCCCAGTGCACGTGACAGTCTAGAAAAGTGGCCCGAGCAGTGGCCGTGGGGGTCAGGCCCACTCGGGTTTGTGTGTCGGTTTCATTGTCACTCACGTACCTCTGGCCAGTTACTTAACCTCTCCAAGTCTCAGTTTCCTTATTTTAAAATGAGGAAAATTGTAGTATCTGTCTGGTTGACTTCAGACAAATTCCATACTACTCTGAGCTTGTCTCGGAAATGGTGATGACAACAGGTAGTTCCCATCTCATGGTTGTTTTGAAGATTAAAAGAGATAATTCTGGTAAAGCACTTAAAGCCTGTGACATAGTAAATGTTCGATAAATGTTATCTGTTGTGATTGTTGTTGTTATTAAATGAAACAGTAATGAAAAATGCCAAGCATATACAGTGTGCAGTGAGTAACAACAACCATTATTATTCTGTCCATAATCATTATTTTAATTTCTAATGTTCATGGCACATGGACTTTTTTTCCCTGTGTCTCTTAGTCTAAATATCTGAGGAAAATAATCTGCTAGTCTCAGTTTATCCTTGTCAGAACAGAACTTTGCATTTCAGGCCATCTCATAGGACATTGTCTTTGAGGATTGTCTGTTTTCGGCAGGGGGAGTGGGGAGAGTACCTACCACTATGGCAAGGCAGGTAGGGGTGTACGGGGTCACAGAGCATAAATAGCAGCAGCCCAGGCTGCCCCGCTAGTAGGGTCCCTGGGTGAGGCTGTCTCTCTCAGAAAGGAATGGGGTGTGACAGATATCTTCATTACTCAGTAGCATACATACATGGGCCCTGCCAAGGAAAAGGCAAGTTGCATTGTTAATGCTTTCCTCCATCCTGTACCACTTTACTTCTTACATGTTCTGCTGGTCTTTATTGTTTAAAAGGGTAAAATAGAAACTAGTGTAAAGCCATTTATGAAAGAGACTCTCTATTACCACTATAAGTAATGTTAGCTGCTGTAGCATTTAAATTCCTAGCATGTTACCATGATGTCAGTATGTCTTCCCTTGCTTTACCTTTGTAGCTGCCATATTGGGAATTTTTGAATTGGGGATTTTAAGATTTCTACATTATGCGTAATTTTTGACCTTTGAGTTACTGATCTTTAAAAATATATACTTTTAAAATATGGGATAGAAGTTTGAGATACCATTCTAAAAAGAAGAAAGCTTGTATTAGGACATGCTGGATATTCTCAATTGAGGTATCTAGAATGCTAGAATTAGATTTTGGTAGTTTTAGTATATAGTTCTTAAGTTATTGTAAATACTGACATTTACAGGTGACTGTTTCATTTTTATTTTTAATATTGTAGCTGAAGAAATTAAAAAGCTACGTAAACAACTGGAAGAAATTCAAAAAGAAAATGGCCGATATATTGAATTACTAAAAGCAAATGACATATGTTTATATGACGATCCCACAATCCACTGGAAAGGAAATCTTAAAAACTCAAAGGTCTCTGTTGTTATTCCCAGTGACCAGGTTCAAAAAAATATTATTGTTTATTCCAATGGGAGTCAGCCTGGTGGAAACAGCCAGGGAACAGCTGTTCAGGGGATAACCTTTAATGTTGGTCATAATTTACAAAAGCAGACCGCCAATGTGGTGCCAGTACAGAGGACTTGCAATCTTGTGACTCCTGTATCTATTTCTGGAGTTTACCCTTCCGAAAACAAGCCATGGCATCAGACTGCAGTTTCTGCATTGGCTGCCAACCAGCCTGTTTCTCTTTGTCTTCCGGCTACCATTCCTGCTCAAAATATTCTCGAGCTTTCCACCTCTGAAAGTGAATCAAATGTTCTTGGTGCCACCAGTGGCTCCCTGATTGCTATTCCTGTCGGGCCTGAACCTCACCAACATTGTCCCTCGCACACAAGTCTAAATGACCAAAATTCTTCTGAAAATAAGAATGGGCAAGAGAACCCCAAATTATTGAAGAAAATGGTCCCTTGTGCCACAAGCATCCCCTCCAGCTCCTCAGCAGCTGCCACTAAAGTGAACCATGGAGGCACGACCTGCCCGAGCATACAGGATTTCAGAAGTGATTTTCAAACCACCTTTGCTGTTTCAGTTACCACCACAGTCTGTTCCCAGCCTCCTAGATCTGCAAGTGATTCCTGTCCAGTGAGCATTAGCAAGGGTGCAGACTCAACAAGTGTCACCACAGCGGTGGCCCCACCTGCCGCTGGAGGAGGGAAGACCACCACTCCTGTAAGCACTCTTTCTGCAAACCCTTTGGATAATGGTTGGGCTCGCTCTTGTTCTTTGCCTTCTTCAGCTGTTAGTGCTTCCGATATGAAAAACATTAATAGCCTTACTCGAATTTCCTCAGCTGGAAACACGCAGACAACGTGGACTACTTTGCAACTGGCAGGAAACACTATTCAGCCCTTAAGCCAGACACCATCCTCTGCTGTGACTCCGGTATTAAATGAGCCTGGTTCTAGCCCCACCACAACAAACCACAGCAGACATGGAGCTGCCAGCGTCAACTTGAATAATTCCTTTCCAGCAGATGGGCAGCCAGTTGAGCAAGTAATTGTAACCTTGCCTTCTTGTCCATCCTTACCTATGCAGCCACTAATTGCCCAGCCACAAGTTAAATCTCAGCCCCCCCAAAATATCCTTCCATTGAATTCAGCAATGCAAGTGATTCAGATGGCTCAGCCAGTTGGGACAGCTGTTAATGCAGCTCCAGCTAATCAAAATGTTATCATTCTCCAGCCTCCCAGCACCACTCCATGCCCAACAGTGATGAGGGCAGAGGTTCCCAACCAAACTGTAGGTCAGCAGATAGTAATCATACAGGCAGCTAATCAGAATCCTTTGCCCCTCCTCTCGGCTCCACCTCCTGGTTCTGTTCGGCTCCCTGTCAATGGAGCCAATGCTATAATAGGGTCTAATTCAGTGCAAAATGTTTCGACTCCACAAACTTTTGGGGGAAAGCATCTTGTCCACATATTACCAAGACCTGCATCATTATCAACATCTAATTCAACACAAACTTTTTCAGTTACCATGTCAAACCAACAACAGCCTCAAACCATTTCTTTAAATGGACAGCTCTTTGCTTTGCAGCCTGTGATGTCTTCATCAGGAACCACAAACCAAAACCCTATGCAAATTATTCAGCCTACCACCAGCGAAGATCCAAATACCAATGTTGCCCTGAATACATTCGGTGCTTTGGCCAGCCTCAATCAAAGCATATCACAGATGGCTGGGCAAAGCTGTGTACAATTGTCTGTTAGCCAGCCTGCCAACCCTCAAACTGCTGCAAGTAGTCAAACCACCCCAGCTAACTGTGTTTCATTAACAGCAACTGTAGCATCTCCCATGACAACAGATAGTTCAGCCACACTACCCAGTATTTATAATCTAGTGACTACTCCCTCAGTGAACACTGTAGCTTGTTTGCCTAACGTGAAATCAAAAAGGTTGAATAAGAAGCCAGGTGTCAAGAAACACTTAGCAGCTAACAAGTCAGCATGCCCCCTGAATCCAGTCAGAGATGCGGGCAAGGCAGACTGCCCTAGCACTGAAGGTTCAGCAGGGCCACCATGTAATGCTGGACTGATGGAAAGCCCCGCTCTTGCGTTGCCACCTGTTGCCATGTCCCAGGCAAAGACTACTGTAAGTGTTTCTGATTCACATCCTTTGGATGTTCTGAATTCAGAATCAGTGATACCTGAGTCTGTACCCAAATCTAAGTCAGCAGAAGAGTCTAGTTCGCCCTCCCAAGAATCTGTAACAAGTGAACATTTAGCAATGGCCCCAGCAAAATCCAAAGATCCTGCCCCCGTAGTGCAACGAGAGACGTCTCAGGATAAGCCACCAACTAGTCTGGCATTGTCAGATGCTGCCAAACCCTGTACTTCAGCCAACATGTTGATTTCACCTTCAAATGATCCCCACATTTTGGTTTCTCAGGTTTCTGGTTTGTCATCTGCCGCGAGCACCACAGGTACCGACTCTGTTTCTGAGGTAGAAATCATTGCTGAACCTTGCAGAGTTGAGCAAGATTCATCAGATAGAATGCAAACCCCAGGTCTCTTAAAGGAGCAAGGTTTAACTGCATTACTGTCTGGCCTTGCTAAAGAAAAAGATCCTCAGAAATCATCTCTTTCAGTCCAGATGGACCATCCTGATTTTTCTTCAGATAATTCTAAAATAGTTGATTCAAATGTTGATTTACATCCCAAACAGGAGTTGTTACTGATGAACAGTGAGGATAGAGATCCGGGACAGCATCATTCCTGCACCCCCGATCACGAGGGTATTCATGGTTCTTTGCTCAATAGTAGGCAGGCTGACTCTCCCATGTCAACCAGCTCTGGCAGTAGTCGTAGTTTCTCAGTTGCATCCATGCTTCCTGAAACAACCAGAGAGGATGTCACCAGCAATGTAACAACTAACACGTGTGACAGCTGTACCTTTGTAGAGCAAACTGATATAGTCGCTCTTGCAGCAAGAGCTATTTTTGACCAGGAGAACCTTGAGAAGGGAAGAGCTGGCACCCAGGCTGATATAAGGGAAGTCACTTCAAAGCCTTCTGAAGCATCATCTTTAGAGGGAGACCGGCCTTTCAAAACACAGATCTCTAAAGAGAATGGCCCAGGTCAGGCAGAATCAACACCAAAAGAATTTAATTCTCAGGATTCAATTGAAGCAACTGTGGATAGGCCCCTTGAAAAACCAAGTTGTTCTGTGGGAATTAAAACGTCAAATGCCTCTTTGCAGGTTTCAACTTCTCAGCCACCAAACATCACCAGTTTAAGTGTGAATAATCTTATCCATCAGAACAGCATCAGCCATCCTCTTGTCAGCTGTGCTGGATTAACCCAAACTTCAGAGCAAACAACTGTTCCTGCTACAGTTAATCTGACTGTTTCATCTAGTTCTTATGGCAGTCAGCCTTCTGGACCATCTCTGATGACTGAATATTCCCAAGAACAACTAAATACTATGACTGGTACTATACCAAATCCACAGATTCAAGAGCCACTCTTAAAGCCAAATCATGAAAGCCGTAAGGACTCTGCTAAACGTGCTGTCCAAGATGACCTTCTGCTGTCTTCAGCTAAACGTCAGAAGCATTGTCAGCCAGCCCCCCTCAGGCTTGAAGGTATGTCCCTGATGAGCCGAACTCCAGACGGCATTTCTGATCAAACTCAAATTATGGTTAATCAGATCCCTCCCAGCTCTTCAAACTCAGTTGTGCCTATTAGCAACCCAGCACATGGAGATGGCCTTACACGATTATTTCCACCTAGTAACAACTTTGTGGCCCCTGCACTGAGGCAAACTGAAGTTCAGTGCAATTCTCAGCCTTCAGTTGCTGAGCAGCAGCAAACCCAGGCCAGTCAACATCTGCAGGCCCTGCAACAGCATGTTCCAGCTCAAGGGGTATCTCACCTGCACAGTAACCATCTCTACTTAAAACAGCAGCAGCAGCAAGCAGGGCAGTTAAGAGAGAGGCATCATTTATATCAACTGCAGCATCACATACCTCATGCAGAGAGCTCTGTCCACTCTCAGCCCCATAGTGTCCACCAGCAGAGAACTCTGCAACAGGAAGTTCAGATGCAGAAAAAGAGGAATCTTGTTCAGGGCACTCAGGCCTCTCAGCTTTCCTTACAACCGAAGCACCATGGGACTGACCAATCCCGACCCAAGAGTGGTCAGCCACATCCCCACCATCAGCAGATACAGCAACAGATGCAGCAACACTTCGGAACCTCCCAGCCAGAGAAGAGTTGTGAAAACCCTTCAACTAGCCGGAACCACCATAACCATCCCCAGAACCATCTCAATCAAGATATTATGCACCAGCAGCAGGATGTTGGAAGCAGGCAGCAAGGCTCAGGGGTTTCTTCTGAACATGTATCTGGGCATAATCCAATGCAGAGGCTCTTGACATCAAGAGGCATAGAGCAGCAAATGGTGTCCCAACCAAGTATTGTGACTAGACCTTCAGATATGACCTGTACTCCACACAGACCAGAGAGAAATAGAGTTTCAAGTTATTCTGCCGAGGCACTCATTGGCAAGACATCTTCTAATTCAGAGCAGAGAATGGGTATATCGATTCAGGGTTCTAGAGTTTCAGATCAGCTTGAAATGAGAAGTTATCTTGATGTGCCCAGAAATAAGGGTTTGGCCATTCATAATATGCAGGGTCGCGTAGACCATAACATTGCCCCAGAGATCCGCCTTTCTGACTGTCAGACATTTAAACCAACTGGAGCTGTTCAACAGCCCCAGAGTAATTTTGAAGTACAGTCTTCAAGAAATAATGAAATAGGTAACTCTGTATCGTCAATGAGGAGTATGCAGTCTCAGGCTTTTCGAATTAGTCAAAACCCTGGTCCACCACCAATTGACCGCCAAAAGAGATTACCTTATCCACCAGTTCAGAGCATCCCAACAGGAAATGCTATCCCAGCAAGGGACAGTGAAAACACATGTCATCAAAGTTTCATGCAGAGTTTACTTGCCCCTCACCTTAGTGATCAGGTCATTGGAAGCCAGAGATCACTCTCAGAACATCAGAGGAATACACAGTGTGGTCCATCCCCTGCTATTGAATATAATTGTCCCCCAACTCATGAAAGTGTCCATATTAGAAGAGAGAGTGAAAATCAGAATAGGGAAAGTTGTGATATGTCCTTAGGTGCAATTAACACCAGGAACAGCACCTTGAATATTCCTTTTTCAAGTTCTTCTTCTTCAGGAGATATTCAGGGTCGAAACACAAGTCCCAATGTTTCTGTACAGAAGTCCAATCCCATGCGGATTACTGACAGTCATGGGACGAAGGGCCACATGAACCCTCCAGTCACAACCAACATGCATGGGGTTGCAAGGCCAGCTCTGCCACATCCACCTGTGTCTCATGGAAATGCTGATCAAGGGCCTCCTGTACGTCCAACCAATTCTTCAGTTCCTCAGCGATCAAGGCATCCCTTGCAAGATAGCAGTGGTTCCAAAATTCGTCAACCCGAAAGGAATCGTTCTGGGAACCAAAGGCATACTAATGTCTTTGATCCAAGTCTTCCCCATCTTCCTCTGTCTGCTAGTGGCAGTATGATTCTTGGACGCCAACAACCCACTACAGAGAAGAGAGGAAGTATTGTTCGTTTCATGCCTGATAGCCCGCAAGTACCTAATGACAATTCAGTGCCTGATCAGCATACACTATCACAAAATTTTGGTTTTCCTTTTATTCCTGAGGGTGGCATGAATCCACCAATAAATGCTAATACTTCTTTCATTCCACAGGTTACTCAGCCTAGTGCCACTCGAACTCCAGCCCTCATCCCTGTAGATCCCCAAAATACTTTACCTTCCTTCTATCCCCCATACTCTCCTGCTCACCCTACACTGTCCAACGACATTTCAATCCCGTATTTTTCAAATCAAATGTTCTCAAATCCTAGCACAGAGAAGGTAAATAGTGGAAGTTTAAATAACCGCTTTGGGTCAATTTTATCTCCTCCAAGACCTGTTGGTTTTGCTCAACCAAGCTTTCCTCTTCTCCCTGATATGCCACCAATGCACATGACCAATTCTCACTTATCCAATTTCAATATGACATCTTTATTTCCAGAAATAGCTACAGCTCTTCCTGATGGCTCAGCAATGTCACCCTTGCTTACAATCGCAAACTCCTCTGCCTCTGACTCTTCCAAGCAGTCCACAAACAGACCTGCCCACAACATAAGCCATATTTTAGGTCATGACTGCAGTTCAGCTGTTTAAATGCTGATAGGTTAAATGTAACAGGTGAGATTACAACTGTGTTTGTGTGTACATGCACACGTACATGCACGTGAAGAGGGAGATTGAGCGTGTGTATGCTTTTGTTCATGTAATCAATTTCCAGTTATCTTCTGAATGTAGGGAAGCCGTGTCAGAAATGATGCGAATACTAGGTTGTCAAATTATCTTCCATTTTTGACTACATCATGTGCTTTTTATATTTTCCAAGCAGATAGCATTTTGAAGATTGATTTGTAATATTCCCTAAATATTAATCAGCTGGAAGCTGGGTGAGATCATCTTGGCATTTGTTGGGTAATAGAAAGAAACCTAGATTTTGAGCTTAATTGTTGAAAGTATGTAAAATAGTTGAAATAGTTGAATTGTTCTCCAAAAATACAGATAGTTCTGTATAGCACAATGGCTTATAACCAAATGCTGGTTATGTCAGCATCTGGAATGGTTTCTTACCCATGGCAGGTGTTGAATTATTATAGAATGAATGTCCATGGCTAAAGGCAAGCAATTAGCAAATAAATGAGTTGTTTAAGGTCAGCCATTATTCCCAAGATTTGGTTTAGGTAGAGGCTTCTTTCTTAACTATTAACAGTAAATTATCTGAGTTTCATGTCTTGTTCCTCAAATTAGAGAGCTGTGTTATCCTTTAATGTGCCAAGATCCTTTAAAGCAAAGGTCTTCCTTAAACAGCCTTAAAAATAGAAAGCTAAAAAGAAAAGTACATAGATACCCTCCATTTTGTAACTGCATTTTGCATCAGACCGTAAGGATAAGGGCAGTTCCATGGTGGAGTTTTGCATGCGTTCAGTCAAAGATTGTTGTTTAATCAGTAGTTTTGATTTCATATTATCTCTTCATTCTATTTATTGATCTTGAAATAAATTCTTTTACATTTGTTTAATCAGTAGGGACTGATCAGTAAACAATGTGTTTGGAATCTACATAATTATTTGAGCCTTACTTTTAAAATATTTCTTTGTAAGGTCTTAAGCTCTGTCCTAATTTTCACTTACTGATATTTATGTTTAAAATATGGCATTGTATATTGCATTATTATCCTTCATAGTAGAATTATAATAAGATGAATTTGTTCAGTATTTTTCCTGATGGTAGATGTGAAATGGTGCTTCAAAAATTGTCTTTATATATGTCTGTGTGTATGTGTGAGTGTGTGTATACACATAGATTTTAAAGTATAAACTGATCATTTAAAATAGGCCTGCCATCTGAAAATGGGAAATTGAGACCCAAGACCTGCTGAAGTATAGAAAAACTTGATGTAGGGGTTTTAAAAAGCCCCACTGAAGTTAATAATAAACCTAAAAAAAATGTATATACTTAGTTTAAGTTTTCAAAATTCAGTATATAAGTCAACAACCACATATGCTTGTATTCTCAAACCCACTACTTTTTGTTGTTCTGCCAAAGCTGGGATGAAGTGGGAGAGGTGCACGTAAATTGTTCTGCCTGCTCCGTTAACAACGTGAACCCAAGGACCAGCATTCCCCCCTTCCTTAAAAACACCTCCCAGGACTTGGTTAGAGCAGTGAACTCCAATGAATACCTCTTTTAAAGACTCAGCAAAAGGGTCATCTGTGCCTCTTCAACTGTTCTTAACCAGACTTTCCCATCTACTCGTGCTACCGACTGAAACAGCCTTCTGGGGGCAAAAAAAATATCATAAATGAGAAAATCTCTTGTATTTTCTCCCTTCAAAATGGTGGTAGTGAGAATAGGAGAGCTTCATGAATAAGTTATTCTGTAAGACCACAGATAAACACAATAGTTAAAAGTTTAAATTGAGAAAAAATGTGAGATTTATTACTTATTTTTAAATTAACTGAGCTTTAAGCTTTAACATTCAAGTTTTTCTTTGTACTTGAAAGATCCAGTCTGCTAAATTCAAGGACCGTTTTCAGTGTGTTTGACTGTTTCTTCTCTCTGTCTCTCACACAGACACGCATGCGTACACAGCGGCTAGTGAGTTCTGAAGAACTGGGGACTTTTAGATATAATTGGAACTAAGGTGACAAGCTAAGGAGAAACTTAGTTTGAACATTGCAATGAAAAGGCCTCAAAGCCAGGAACTTTCAGATATTTCTCTATTGCACTAATTGTATTTTTCTCTTCAGCTCTGTTCAGAGGTACAGTTCTCAGAGCTTTCATTCCAAGCCTGTAACACTTTGATCCAGAATGATTCTTTACCCCTAAAGAAGGCTTATCTGACCACCTGAGGAAACATGTCACCATCTGCAAGTAATTTGGCTCCTGCTTACATGTAGCTCTAATTATCTTACCGAAATGTGTGTGTGTATATACATACATATATATATGAGGTCAAGTCTGTAAGGGTTCCAAGCATAGTAATCTTACTTGACTTAAAAGCACAAGTGTATGAGATTTACCAGCAGTATTGAGTATGTGATAATTAGAGCTACCTGATTTTGGGGGTGGAATTTATCTTAATTTCTAGTGATCTCTGGATGTCATTTTTGGCAAAGGTTTGGCAGAGAACATAGTCAATTTTGGTTATAGTAAATTTAATGTTACCCTTGGCTTGCTAATATATGACTATAGTATGTAAAACCATTTCCACAAATAATTTTTTAATTTCTGGAAATACACAAGCTTTTATGTATGTGTTGTAAATGAGAGTCATTGATTAAATCAATTTTGTCTTAGTATTATTATTAATCACATGGAATCAGTTACAGAAAGTGGTTGATTCCTCTAAACATTTAACATAGTAACTTCTAATGAGGTGAAAACTTTCAGATTTTTCATCATGTATAAACTTTTAGTGTGTGAATCATAGATAAAACAAATCAAGTTTTGTGTAATTTTTTATTTGTACAAACAGGTTGTTTTGGGATGTTTTATGCCACGTCAGGACATTTATTTTTTGTTTTATTGTGAGACCCTCTGGTGGTGTCAGAGATGGCACCTTTTTTCCAGTAAGGACTGAGAATTCCAGAGTGATCATGCTTTATACAATGTTATATATCAGAACTGTGGAGAGGAAGAAACGAGGACAGAATGTTCTTTTGCAGCAATTTCCAGTCACATATCGGGTGAACTTCAACGAGGATCAACTTTTAAAATCAGCTTTTTAAAATAAAAAATTATTTAAGCAAACTTATTTAAAATTATTTTAATGATAATTCACTTGCCTTGCTCTTGCCTTCTAACATGGGCTGTTTCTGGAGAGGCTGAAACGTCTACCCCTTCCCCCCAAAATGTGGGGGCGCATTTAATGGGAGTAAAGTTTTAAAAATTTGAGAAACGGTGAAGACTTACATAAACCTATCCTCTTAGCAATATCCTTCCTTTGATACATAGGTACCTAGGTCTTATTTTCATCCATCTGCTCTGTGTCAGACAGGTGGCAGGGAGTCTGGTCATTTACTTAGCACAACGATTACTCCTTTGCCTTGAAACATTTATTGGGCACACCATCTATTGTGTCAATGTGTGACAGGAAGTCATACTCCCAAATTAATGATTCCCAGTTTCTGGTTTTGGGAACAGCTAAGTCACCCAATTTCTCAAAACAGAAGTAAGTCAAAATTGATTTAAAATATTTAATGTGCCATATAGTTCTGTTCCTTGTTTTAATGAGCACCCCCCTGCCCCCCATGGAGTGAAGAAAGGGCAAAGCTGATCCCAAAAGACAGCTTTGGGTTGCTGTCCTTAGGAACCCGGATGTCATAATTCTGTTATCTGTATAAACCCTGACTTTGCCTGGAGATCATTGCCTATGGCTTTGCACAGCCGGAGGGCAGTGGTAACAGCCAGAGAAACCAGTATGACGTCACTCTGTGAGTGATTTTATGATACCTGTGTGCATGTTGAAGGCCAGAAAATAGCTTCTTGAGATACCTTTTTGGCTACTGTTTCTCCTTCACCAGAGTTTGACATAAAAGGGTCCTGTTTTGGACTTAACCATATTTCCCCTGCATCCTGTGTAAGCCTGAGAGTTTTCTACCGAGATTAGATTGAGGCAGTCCAGATATGCCAGGAGGAAGGGTTAAGGGCCTTCTCGGACAGAGTTTCTTTCTAGTTCTGCTCACATGCCTCTTCCCTGGTACTGCACTTTACTGAAGCTGTGCCTCTGGTCCTAAGACCAGCCATTGGAACATACTACTCACCTGCTCCTCTGTTATAGCAAAGGACCAGCCAGGATGGTACCTGTCAAGTAATCAGACACCTGGAAGACAAGTACAGTTGATGTTTCTCACTGTTGCCTTATCATTCTCTGAGCCATCTTTGATCCCAATCTTGTTTTAAAAAAAAAAAGAAACTAGGTAGAAACAAAACTCCTTTTAAACTCAGCTTGTATGTGATGGTCATCCAACATCCTTATTTCTAGATTTGTGTAATCTTTTTCTGTCTCGTGCATGTATTCAGATGCTACGTAAACATGAGCCAATTTGCATTGAAAATATTGGGCATAATATCCAAATTGGTGTTATTTTTGATGACTGCATAATCCTCATTAGAGATTCCATGAGACATGGAAGATAACTCTATTTGCAATTTAACCTTTTAAAAAATGATCCTGAGTATGTATGTATTTTTGGGGGTCAGCTGTGTGTTTGGTTGTCCGTCATACTATGTCATAGGAACGTAATGTTTACTCCAGCTAGATGCCCTCCTCACTTTTCTGGATCTCTGTTCCCCATCCCCTAAGTCTTAAAACCATTTTTCATCTGTGAGGTCATCGAGGCACTGGACTTGATTATATTGGTAACCTTTAGGGGGAATCGAACTGTTGATCTTCCAAGAAGAAAGGGACCAGACAGTGTTGCTTAAAATGCTGCAATTGTGTTACTGTGAAGAAAAGATTTGCTTCCACTTTCAGCAGGCCATAATGTATTCATTCTGGTAAGAAATAGGTGGAAAAATCTGAGAACGTAATCACCTTCACAAATTATTTATAGATACACTGGGTGAGAAGCTCACTGTAGGGCAGTCACCAGAAACAAACCTAACTGTAATGCTTTCAATAGTGTAATACTTGTATCTGTTTCCATGCCAGCAATGTCTGCTGTGCACTGTGTCCTATTACTGTAAATCACCTGGTTTACTATTCTAATGGGAGTTAACTTGTTTTGTAATGGAATTCAGAGCAGATATGTATAATATGATCAGGATTGTCCTACTGTTGTAAATAAGAATAGGTCCTGTTTATTTTGACATCTTTTTACAAATGCATTGTATTAGGGTGTGAATATTCTGAACCATGCTCTTGTTTAAAGTTTTGAAATTTTTATTGGTAAATGTAACATTTTAATGGTTGTAATAATTATTTGTATAGATATGAATATAGTATTTTATTTAAGAAAATAAACTTTGCATTTTTTGCATTGTGAATTCTGTCTTTACTGGCCATTGCATGTGCCACTTCAAGCCTGGTACAAAAACAGCTTCTCTTTAAAACTAAAGTCTTATATTTGAGTAACCTTTAACTTTATTTTGCCAAAGTGTCTGAAACGATAACATGACACATTTCCCCTGGGGATTGTGCTCCTGGTTAAAGAGTCAACTTCAAATAAATCATAATTATGAGCACCGCTCTGTTTTTACTATACACCTCTTTGTGTATTGTAAATAATAAAGTTAGAATTTCAGATCTGGAAGAATATTGAGAGATGACTCAGTTTACACTCTCCTCCTTGCATATTACAGTGGAAGAAACTGAAGCACAGAACTCTGGGACAAGAACTAGGTGTTCCACTGCAGCCTCGTAAACTTGGTCACATCTCACCAGCATTAAGCTTGAGGGAAAAACATTCTGCAGAGGAACTTGTACAGTGTAAAGCTATCTAAAGCTTAAGTGCCTATAAATTAAACAGTATTATTTAGGGGTAGCCTACAGATGTAAATATGATAAATTCTGGAAATGTTGAAGTTCAGGATAGTGGATACTTTTCAAGAGAGGGCGGTAGTATCAAGGATGGCACTTCAAAAATGAAATACTCAGGTGTTTATTTCATTTACACCTGAAGATTTTTTTTTTTTAAGATTTTATTTATTTTCAGAGAGAGGAGAAGTGAGGGGGAAAGAGCAATGTATGGTTGCCTCTCATATGGCCCTCATTGGGGACCTGGCCCGCAACCCAGGCATGTGCTGCGACCGGGAATCGAACCGGGACCCTCTGGTTCCCAGCCCGCGCTCAATCCACTGAGCTACACCAGCCGGGCATACACCTGAAGTTTTTGTCTTACAAATGTATAAATATATCTGCAAATTAAAACAGGTAGGGATCATTAACTCCCGCATGTCCTATAGGAAATTAATGCAATATTTTCCTCGTTCCAACTTCTTGGGAGTTCAGATGAAAACTCAGTATTCTGACTATTGTGTTAGTGTTCCTTCTTTTGCACACTGCCTCTCACGCGTAGGCCACGGATGCATCATATATTTTGATTACACAGGGAGCCCTAATGTGCCCTAAAGGGTATACAACCCATAAAAATGTAAACATTATGCATAAACTCCATCTACCTTGGGTGAAAGTGTAAATTATAACAGATACATAAAGTTTTGTTGGCTTTCCAGTTTAGTTAGGTGTCTGAAGGAAAATTAATTATCTCTTTAAGAAGGTATGCGGGGGATTTTCACTGTTAGGTGGGATGTAGGAGCTTGTGGCAGGTCAGCAGTCCCACTGCAACAACTAGAACGAAAAGTTGGAATAATCCTATTGTAAGAGCTACTAAAACTCATCAGCTATAAGGTGGACCAATGGATTTTAACATGACAATACATGAAAAGTTCACTGATACAAATTTCATGTTGCAACTTTGGGAAACCACCATTTGTTGAGTTTAGGTATACGAAAGAATAGCTACAATGATCTGGAAAGACTACTTCCTTTTCCAACTGAATATTTCTGTAAGGCTAGATTTTCTTCATGTACTTCAAGCAAAATAGATACTGCAACAGAGGGAAGGCAGAATCTGAGCTGAGGATCCAGTTGGCTTCTATTAAGCTGGATGTTAAATAGATTTACAACAATGTAAAGCACCGTCACAGTTCTCACAATTTCTTTTTTTGTTTTGGAAAATAGCATATAAATACAAATGTCATCGTAAAGTTATTTTTATTCTATAATGAGTTTATTGCTATCTTTAAATGAATTAATATTTAAAATTTTCCATTTTTCTAACACGGTAAATGTTGATAAATTTACATAAACAAAAATCTTTTGGGGCCTCAATGATCTTTAGGACTATAAGTGGGTCCTGAGGCCAAACACTTTGAGAAATGGTGTTCTAGGGGGAAAAAAAACCCCACAGGAAATATCTGAGCATAACCATAAAAGAAAAAAAAATGGTTATGTTAGACTTTATAAAAATTAAGAATTTCTCGTCATCAAATCACAGACTGGCAAAGATTATATATATCAAAAAGAAAAAGACTCATAAGCTGATTTTTAAAAAATGGGCACAGAATTTGAAAAAAGCTCTTCACATATATGGCCAAGAAGTCTGAAAACGTGCTTAACATCAGTAATCATCAGAGAAATGCAAAATGAAATGATTACACCCTCACCCAGAAAGGCTAAAATTGGAGGAATTGACAAATTAGTTCCAAGTGCTGACAAAGGTGTAGAGTAACTAGAACTCTCATTGGTGACAATGGGAGTATAAATTGGTACAAGCACTTTGGAAAGTTGTTGGCAGTTTCCTTTAAATCTAAAGACTTGCCTACCCTGTGACTGAAAAATTCCATAGGGCACTATGTACCCTGGAAAAGAATGTTTGTATAAGTTCACCAAAAGATATATATAAGAATGTTCATAAAAGCTTTCCTTACAGTAGCTCCAAACTGGAAGCAACCCAAACATCCGTCGGTAAGAGAATGGGTGCATGAAAGGCCATGTTCGAATCAGTAGCTTCACTGATGCACACAGATGAACCTCACAGACGTTGTATCAAGTGAAGAGTGCAGACAAAAAGGAGTACATACTACATTATTCCATTCACATGAAGTTAAGAGCAGGCAACATTTATCTATGAGGAGAAAAGTCAGAATAGTGGAACAGACATGAGGATGCTAGAAATGTTTTGTATCTTAATGTGGGTGGTGGTTACATACACATATATATGTAAAAATTCACCAATCTGTATAAAATTAATGCACATGTTGTATATTAGTGAATATATTTATACTTAACTAAAAAGTTAAGAAAGTCTATCTGCGGAAGTCTGAACTGATGTTAGTTTCTCTTGACAAATGTCTTGAGTCAGCCAAATCGAAAACTGACTGTGCTGTCACCCTTCAGAAAAAGAAAGAGCCACGGCACTGTTTCGTGCAGGGCTGCCATTAGCTGGCCGTGTGCCTTCAGTCACGTAGCATAACTTCTTTGCACCTTAGTTTATTTGTTGGTACATTATCTGGCCTCTCTCCTCTACAGGGTTGTTGTGCAGGACAAAGAGGTTTTATATTTCAAGTGTTTTCACACCGTTGCAAAGGAATATTTAAATGTCAAGGGGTGATTCCTTTCCACGACCTTCCTCATTTCCATCCCCCTACACGTGAGACTGAAAGGCAGGGCTCTGCTGGAATATAGTTTCTTGGTCAGCGTCAACAGCTCCTCTGACCTGTTTTACTTCTTGTGAGAAATTAAGGAGATAAATGCTCATTTGCTGCCTACATAAGTTCAGAAGTCAGGTAAGTTAATTACTAGTATCAATGTGCCCCTTAATTTTTCACATAAGTAAGCTACAGATTTGGGGGAGGATACGAAAATCCAGTTTTTAGCTTTGTGCTGCGCAGTTCTCGCTTGGTGATGTTTTCTTACGTGGTTTAATCACATTCAGATCTGTGGCTGGGAAAGAGGCTGAAGCTAAATTGTAGGAGTGCAGTACTGACTGCCTCAGGGAAGTTTTCTCGGAGTTCCTAAATCCAATTAGGTTAAATCCCATTTTTTAAAATGTTGCTGAGTGGCAAATGTGCAAATTCACATTAAATATTTTTTTGAAAGCCTTAGAGACAGCTTAGTGTAGGAGAAGAAAATTGGTTAGTATGTCGGTGTTTCAAATCGAGTCACATTGCTTTTTTGTCTTACCGCTGGACAAATTTAGAAACACTTATCACCATCATCGTTGTACCCCGGATGAAGAATTATGATTTCCCAGTTCACTGCAGGCTAGCTCTTCTGCCTCAGTTTGGCGGATGAAACCTCTCCCTTATAGCAGCGAGGGCTGATTCTGTCTGCATGGACGAGTTTTGGAGGCAGCTTTGGAGGACTTTTTGATTCTTGACAGTTTGTGTGTGCGTGTGTCCAAATGTTTTTTAGGAAATGAAAACCTCCTGCATTCCTGTGCTTTCTGTCCACTGCTAATTTCGGTTGGGAATCAACAGCCTCCCAGTGGAAACCTGACACCTTATGCAACATGTATTTTAATTTAAAATGAATCTTTGGGTTGATAGCCCTTTGCCAAGTGCAATCATTGAATTTATAAAAAAGACTTTGGCCTTGACTTTACAAGCTTAGAAATGGAAGCAGCAACTCTCACAGGAACCCAGCTGTTCCCGTTTAGAGAGCCGAAACGATCCAAAGCTGTAGTTTCATCGGTCGGCTTTCTTAATAGCACAGTAAGTTTCACTGTACTCAGATTTATATAACAGACGCATATCTTCTGAATTTTGAAAAAACTTCTCTATTTTATTTTAAAAAAATATTTTATTTGTTTTTTAGAGAGAGGGAAGGGAGGGAAAAAGAGAGGGGGAGAGAGATTGATGTGTGAGAGAATCATTCATTGGTTGTCTCACGCACGCCCCCAACTTGAGACAGATCTCAAGTGCCACTAAAATAAAACAGGGCTAAGCCCTCAACCAGCTGGGGACCTGGCCCGCAATGCAGGCTTGGGTCCCGCCCGGGAATCAAACTGGCAGCCTTTCGTTTCACAGGCTGGTGCTCAATCTACCGAGCCACACCTGCCAGGGCAAAACCCTCTCTTTTGGTTAACAGGTTCAAGAGTTTTATAATTTTAGGCTGTGTATTTTACATGTATAGATACATGCACAGAGAAATGTTCAATCATTATGGTACCGCAATCTATCTTTTCTTTAGTCTTGTTACTTAAACTACTCATTTTTGACTACTAATCCAGGTTTCTGCAATATTTGCTTCATAGAGGACAGTGGCTTTCTGTAAGTTTTAGTTTCTCCATCTGGGACATGGGGACTGTGATGATACTGACATCACAGAGGGGGTGTTTCGAGATCAAATACAGTAATGTATATAAAACCCTTGGCAGGGCCTGATGACAGATGTTGACTGTTTTAACCGTCGGTTCTGCCAAGACGCCTGTCCTCCAGCAGGGGCTTGCTGTAGTTCCTGAGAATTAGCGAGATGGAGCCATCCACTCTCTTCTTAGTGCTCTTTGCCCACTTACGGTGAACACATTCTAATTACTTGTCTCATGTACATCTCCCCTGTCGGACCGTATGCCCCATGCTGGAAGAAACTGTGTGTCCAGCTCCTTACCGGGCCTGCCCAAGTGTTTCCTGATTGTCCGTTTACTGAAGCAGTAGTTCTGAGTCTGCATAAGTCAACAGTGGTACGACAAGGAAGGAGAGGATGAAGGGGAAGCAGATCCTTGAGAAGGAGGTTGCTTTATGAGGTGTCCCATGTTAAGAGAGCAGCAGAGTAAAACTCGAGCCTGGATTTGTCCTCTTCCTTGAAGGGGCCTACCTAGAACCAGGTACTGAGCCTTGTGGAAAGCTCAGATAAGCAATGTAATAAAAATCATAAAATGCAAATCAACTTTTTTCTCTGATGGCAATGCTATAGCATTCTAAAATAGGGAGCTTTTGAATTACTTCGAATAATCTTCCATTTAAAGGACTTAGAGTCCTAATTCATGAAGAATGTCAAGAGTCGGAGGAAATGCGGGGCCCACGAGCTAGCCATCGTGGGATGGTATGTCAGATTTCTCTTGTCCTCACGCAAAAGCCTTTGACTGTGTAAACCTCTTGTTTTCTAAGTCATACCGATAGTGCTGGGGCAAAAGATGGGACACCCAGACTGAGAACTTGACTGAAATATGATAACACTTCGAGGCTGTTCTGTATTAAAAGACAGTGATCAGCTAGTGTCAATCTCCAGTGAAATGGATGTGTTAGTGGCAGGAAATTCAAGGCAATAAGAAAAAATATAGAATAGAGCCAAGAATTTTTTTTTTTTAATTTAGAGTTCAGGGTAAATTATGAAATCTAATCTAGAGATAGTTAGGAAGAGGGCAGAGTTCCATTTCCCTCAGATGCAAGGGAGTAAAGGATAATTCTATGTGAATGATGGGAACCACTTAGTCTTCTTTGTAGTTTAATAAGAACAGAAAGATCACAGGAAAGCCATAGGATGAATTCCAGCCCCTCCTTGGAGCTCAGAGAATGAGGTCTTTTTGCGGAGGAGCCTTGTCCCAGTGAAACTCTATCACTATGGCCTTTCTGAAACTCAGCGGGGGAGGCTGATCTGTGCCTCTTGCCGAGCCTCTTTGAATTCCTGTGTGTTAAGGCCTAGGATTTAGCAGGCACTTAACCTTGCCAACAGTGGTGCCTTCGTATAGAGGAGATACTAAAACTTAGCTACGTTGGTTTAGCTTCTCCAAACAGCATTAAAAAACAAAACAAAACAGCAAAAACCAAAAAACAAAAAAAACCCCCTACTTTTCACTGGGCAGAAGCAAGGGTTTACATGGCTTCGGGCAGAGGCAAATTGTATCTTACTCATAATGTTCTTCCTAAATTTCGCCAGGGGACATTAGAGTCATTTCCAAACCTGAGTAACACTCATGCTTCCTCTTTTGGGGACCTGTTTTGTCACCGCGGGCTGAAGCCCTTTGTCACACAAGCTGAACACCCAGGCTTTCCCCACAGCAGGAAGGTGTGGGGAACATTTGCACGTGGGAGCCCCTAAGCCTGTAGCAATAGCTACTTGAGGGAGGAGAACACCCGGGCAGAGAAGGCAATAACGAAGTGTGACATCATACCCAGCTAGACTTCCCATGTGGCCCCTGCTGTGGTGGCAATTTCTCATCTGAGTTGGAATATGAGTTTTAAGGGCTAGAGGCAGTAAAATGCAGAAAGAGGGGCGAGGCTGGGGCCGGGGCTGGGAGCTTGGATAGTCAGAAGAATCGCTGAAGGTGCGGCGGTCTCCCCTGCCCACCCCTGGGGCCTCCTGGAACTGAGGACAGGGACAGAGCAGCTGCTTTGGGGGAGTCTGTGCATCTCCACCGTTGTCACCCTTGCGGAGTGTTAGTGTCAGGTGGATGGGGAGGGTGAGAATCCTAGAGGTCCAGCAACTCGCCAAAGGTCACACGGCAAATGTATTTGGACTAAAGTCTGTTCTCCAACTCTACTGTTCCTTTAGGAAAAGTGTTTATTTTTGCTTCTCTCTTTCCCCCAAGTTCTACACAGAGAGACTACCTCCCAGAGTGAGAAACGTGTGTATTATTTAATTCACTGACATGTGCATTTTGTGGTCCTGCAGAACATTCTGGTGGCTGCTTGGAGCGAAAAGGAAGCAGCTGCCACGTTCTTTGTCCCGGGAGCTGGCTCGGTGACCTCCTTCAGTCATGGAAAGTCCCATCCTCAGATAGACTCCGGTTTCCACCAGCCTGGGTGCTGCTAAAATAAAACCGGGCTAAGCCCTCCACCGGCCAGCATCAAC
This sequence comes from Micronycteris hirsuta, assembly GCA_004026765.1. Classification (NCBI taxonomy): domain Eukaryota; kingdom Metazoa; phylum Chordata; class Mammalia; order Chiroptera; family Phyllostomidae; genus Micronycteris; species Micronycteris hirsuta. Next base: position 40,984 of record PVJI01011168.1, read on the forward strand.
AGGTGGAGCGGCCTCTCGCTGGCATCATCGGAGGTGTGAGCGGTTATTTGGGATGTGACTGCGGGCCCCTCCGGCTGAACCGCTCTTGTTACCCCTGGGCCTGCTCTGCCAGGGGCCTCTTCGCAGTGGCTGTTTTTCTCCAGTTACCCTCCTGCCGAAGTCGGCTTTCAGAGTTGCCTTCCCTTTTCTTTTAAAGAGTGAAGCCCACGAGCTCAGGCCGAAGTCGCACAGGCACTGGACTACAAACGGGTGAGGGGCCGGTCAGCTCTCCGCTCGCCCCTCCACCCCGCACGCCTATCCGCCCCGCAGGTGCAGCCCGGCCATTTCCTCCAACCGCGAGGCGGCACCGCAGGGGGAACGAGCGACAAGCACCTTTAGACTTGACATGTGTAAGAGTGGACTTGGGCTGGTTTTCCAGTCCTGCTGCAGAGAACAAAACTGACCGCAATGTGTGGGTTTATGACACAACACAGACATCAGAAGACAGACCCGAATACAGCAGCTCCATCCACCCGTTCCTACAGGCCCCTCCCCATGCCCATGGACATATTTCCCAAACAAACTTCCCAAAGGTACAGTGTCGCAGAACTTACTTACTTCGGGCCACAGGGCTACTTCAACAGTCTTTGTTTACATTTCCTTAGTGGATCTTTTTTGGGGGGATTTGAAACCGTAAGCCCATGAAAAGAAAAGAATTGGTTCAAATCAACCATAGTTAAACAGATTTGAAATTTCTTTTAGATGTTAGACTGACACAACCATGGTGGCCTTCACATGGCCTATGGATGCCAACGATATTTTTACATTTGCACAGGAGTTTTTATTTTATAGAACATTTTTCACCAGTATTAACTTATCTGATTGTACCATGACCATGTGAGGCAAAGATTTTGTCCCCAGGATGGATGCCAACAGTTTTTAAGGAATAAAGAGTAACAGAAGACCAATTACGAATTTGATGAAATAATAAAATATTTCATTAACAGCATTTTTGTGTTTTTAAAATGAGGGAAATTTTGCTATTCAATTTCCGAAATGTGTTTTGAACATTATGTAGATATTTGAGAGAGAGGATAATCGTTTTTTTTAAAAAAAGAATGGCTGATCCGTTTCTCTAATGAATGATCAGGAAAGCAGAGGTGAGAGGTGACTGGTTCCCCGGGCCAACGCGGCCCTGCGCACATTTGCGGCACGTTTCCCAGTTCCACCATCTGCAGGCAACAAGGAGCCTGATCAAAAGGAGACTCTCAGGGGCAGAGCTGCCGGACGGACGGCGTGGAGGGAAGTGGGGTGCTGGGCTTTCACGGCCTTGCTGGGGAGACCCTGAGAGTCATTAGGTGCAAGCAAGACAATCCTAAATCCTCTGTGCTCTTTGCAACTGGGGAGTAACATGCATTCACCCTGAGAGTCACTTCTCGAGAACTCCAGGGAGAAAGTCTGGAGGCCCCGATCCGCATAAAGTGGCAGCGAAGGGGCTGGGTCAGTGGGAGAGGACCCCTAGTGCAGCGCCCCTGGTTAAATACTCGCTCTTTCCCAAAGGTGCTGTGGGCACAGAGTTGAGCTGGTTGAATTGGAGGCACGCGGAAATACTTTTTTGCCTTGGCTGCGTTAGCTCCAGGAGCCCAAGTCCTTACAGTGGGGCCTGTTTCCGTGATGCTGACTGATGTCCCCGCTCTCTTAGCACTGTCGGTCATTTCTCTTCCTCCTCCTGCTGGTAAAGTTCTCTCATGTCCCCAGCCATCTTAGAGCCAATCTGTGGAGCAACAGGGCCTGGTCCCTTCTTCACAAGAAGGCAAAGCCTGAGTTCTGGGGCCAGCACACAGTAGTGAGATGAGGACAATAAGGAATAAGTAAGCACCCAAGCCTGGTCCCGGGGACGAGTTAGGAAGAGTGTATGACAAGGCCCAATCCAGAGTCTCTCTAAGGAGGTCAGGAACCTGGGGGAAACAAACAGCATTCCTTCTGAGGAGACGGCGAGCTGCTGCTGATAAAACATCTATCCCAACTGGGTAGGGCATCGGGTCCACCGGCTACCAGACTCTGAGGAAGCACATCATCCCAGGATCCTGGAGAAGCGGAGCTGGTGCTTTGAGATGTCTAGAGCAGCAGATGTTGCAAAGGTGCAAAGGGGCCCACCTAAGTTTCTGGGTGGGGAATCCGGCCTGCTGGCCTTCATGGGCATATGGGTGCGGCTGGAGGGAAAAGTACAGCATCATTCTGCCATTGCTGGTGAGTCCCAGGTGAGGTGGGGGGGGGGGGTCCCAAGACAGTGAATCGACTGATGAAGCGTTTGTCCGGTTTCAGAGTTGTAATGTAAGGGGATGGGCCTTTCTAGACTGTTCAGGGCTTGCCCCTGTCCACAGCCGTCACTTCCTTCCTTCCCCACTTTGTGCAGATTTGAATCTCCTCTGCTCCTACCCTCCCTGTGCGAGTCTGTGCAGAGCTGACTGCACAGGGGCTGAGTGGAGCATTTGGCAGTGGGTACTGTGCTGTAGGCCCTGTGTGTTTTTATGAAACAGCACCAAGATCGATGGCTCCCACTTTCCCCCTTAAAGCTGGAGGCTCAGAAGACAGGGATCTGGTCCCTCCGAACCACATCCAGGTCATCATCCAGGGTTAACAAAACCTGAAAGGTGAGGGGCAGACAAATGAAAGGAATGCACGGTCTCAGCCACGGCAAGTACCTACTTTCTCTCTGAGACTCACGCAGACCAAACCTAGAAGTGCCCTTGCTCATTTTCACATCTTCTGCAGCTTTCTACAATGCCGTGCTCTCAACAGGCATGTATTATAATACATTTACATTTGCAGTTTATTTATTAATTAATTCACATATTTACCACGGGTCTATCATGTGCTATTCCAGGTGCTGGAGATATAGCTTGCAGTGAAAGAGGCAAAACCTCCCCCCATCCTGGAGCTTGCATTCGAGAGAGGGCTTCAGATAGGAAGCAAGTACATGAGCAAAATATAGGTAGTGTGTTAGATAGAAATATGTGCTAGGTATAGTATGTTAGATGGTCATATGGACTAAGGATAAAAATTAAATTATGGAGAGAACATGGGAGTACAGGGTGGGAGAGGTAAAATAATTTCGAGAGGGTGGCTGGGGAAATCATTAAAAAGGCCATTTAGGTCAAGACCTAAAGGAAATAAAGTCTTATTGCAGAAAGCGTTGCTACACAAAAAGTGTGCCCTCCTCCTCCATTTTTACATCCCAACACTGCCACTCTCTCCACTGGGACCCTTCACTCCACTGTTGTTGTCTCTCTCTTTCTAATGAAAGTGATTCAAAAATAAAAGCCATGAAGAATGACTGTACAGATTAAACTTCCAAAACTGGCCACCAGGGGGTAGCCCTGCTCCGCTTTTGAGGTTATAAGGCTGGCAGAGATGCTGAAATCCCGCAGTGTTGGGAGGCCTGGACGGCTGCTCCTGTTATTTGTCAACCGAATTTGTACAGGTGCCACGAACTTCTATGTGGGAAATCAAAATTAATACGAAAGGATTCCAGAAGGTATCATCCAAGGATCTTATAATACGTTTGGCTTCTGGGAAACTATTGGGGTAAAAAATAAATGGGGGGACTAAAGGAAAGATTTGGAACTGACGGGTTAGAAGGTAACGGAAGGCTGGGTGCTATCCTAAGCGACTCCAGGAATTTGTAAGTTATGTGTAAGCTATTCTGTGACGCTGGAAGAGGAGGAGGAATATGAGTCTAGCATAGGAAGGAATAACCTAATGTCACCGAAATTTTAATGGATGCCCACAGTGACGCCTGGGGCATTCTGGGCAGGTGAGTGCCAATGACCAATTCAGTCCGAACCTTGTGCAGCTTAAGGAAAACCATTGTGTCAGTCTGTGTCTTAAAATATTGAAGAGTAAATAAAAATAAATATCGAACCAAAAGATAATCAACATAAAGAAAGAAAAAATCTGTACACTGAATTACACTAAAAAATTAAAAAGGGAAATTAAGAGAGGAATATAAAACAGGGTGTAAGGAAGAGGGGAAGAGAAAAAAAGAGCACAGGATTCAAGAGAGAAGAAATTAACCAAAAAAAGGTATGAACTCACCAAGAATGAGAAAAATAGGGCAGTGGCAGACAGGAAGTGCCAGATATCATGGTCATCAAAGAAATCCAGCAGGATACATTCCCGGTTCATCTCCCGGGATTCGGCCGGGGTTCCCTGTGGGAAGGTGGGTCAGGACGTGGGCGTGCACTCCCACAGCTCAGCTGTTCAGAGGGCTGAGCAGCCAAAGCTACACAAATGCAAATGCTTGGCTCAGAAACTTAGCTTCCAAGAAAACATACAGTCTCTCTCTCTCTCTCTCTCTCTCTCTCACACACACACACACACACACACACACACACACACATATTTGTACATAAATGTTTACAGCAGCATCATTCATAAGAACCCCAAAGTGGAAACAACCCAACTGTCCATCAGCTGATGAGTGAATAGATAAAACGTAGTGTATCCACACAATAGAATATTCTGTAGCAATAAAAAGACATGGAGTACTGACAACGCTACAGCATGGATGGATGCAGGAAACACTATGCTAGGTGAGGGAAGTCAGACTCAAAGCCACATGGTATACGAGTTGACTAATGTGAAGTGTCCAGAATGGGCAGATCTATAGAGACAAAAGATAGGTTAGTGGTTGCCCAGGGCTAAGGGGTTCAGGAGACACGAGGAGTTAATTTCTGGAGTGATGAAAACGTTCTACAATCGATTGCGGTGGTTGTGAAGATGGAGTGGAGGCTTCCCTGCTCCACACCCCGGCAATATCACCAATTTCCCAGGCCTCAGCTTTCCAATCTATGAGATGGATTTAGAAACACCTGCACCTGGGCATTTGTTTTTGGATGATGATTATGGTGACAAAGGTGGAGAAGATACGTGAATCAAGGTTTTTGCGTATATTAAACATTCGTTGAGAACAGGATTGTAACATCACACACACGGAAGATCACATTTGCAAAGCGCGGGCTTTATACACGTAGGAGGCTACCCTGTAACGATGACGACGTGCCCTTCACTGAGATAGTAAAGCTTTTAGAGAAAGTTTTTGTGTTAGAGAACACCAAAAAGATTAACAACGACAAACGCCTGGAGAGAAGGAGGCAGGATGCTGAAAAGGCAGGATAGAGCGAGAATATCATGTTGGAAAAGAAAACTGTTCTCTTACCTCCCAGCTGCTGAGATTCTGGAAGAAAAAATACAGGGCCGCAGCCCACAGCACAGCGGTGGCCACGATGCAGAAGAGCGGGATGGGGAGGACCTTCTCGGAGCTGCGGAGCTGCGGGCGAGAAGCACAGGCTGCCGTTCACACAGCCAGCCTCGGGCCGGGCTGGGGCGCTGCAGGCCCGCAGCCGCCTCCTTACCTTCATGATGATGTAAAAGGCCAGGTAGAGCAGCAGGTTACAGATGAAGATGCCCAGCATGTAGGAAGCGAAGTCCCTGGGTCGGTAGATCAGCCCAAAGAGGGCGCTGTGCACATGGGCAGGAATTATTTTGCAGCCATGAGGGTGGATTTGTAACATTATTGACTTTGTCACTTCCCCACTCTCGTTTTTGCAAGGAGGGGGATAAAAAAAAAAAAACAGCAACAACCTCTTTAACATATAAGTAACTTTTAACTGATTACACCTCCTTCAGAACATTCGTTTTTAACGATTATAAAGCTCCCATAAGTGGATGCACCATTAAGAATCATACTTCCTGTCTGGTTGAAATGAGTTTTCCCTTCATATGACAGTCAAAGAAACTAAACCACACTGGCACAGACATTAATTTTAAAAAAAGTGTTTTCCTAAAATTACTTACAAGGACCAGTTAACCAGATTCCCGACGACGAGCAACACCATTCTGTCCTGAAAGAGGAAAGAAAACCTTGAGAAACCCTCAGCCTCTGTTCCCTCCATTTTGAGGGTCCAGAGCTCCTGTCCAAGCTCTAGTGGGCTAAGGGGTTCCCACATTCCTTTTTGTAAAAATCCTCCTGATTATAAACTGTTAGTAGGCACTTAGAAAGCTCCTGTGTGCCAGGCCCAAACATCACCGCTGGTTCTGAGCGCTGCTCCGCATCAAGGTCACGGCAGGGCTCGGGAGGAGGCATGTGGCTTTCCTGAGGTCGCTGGCCAGCGAGCGGAGACACAGCTGTGACCATGGCCCTAAGTCCCCTGCTCAGTGTACAAGTGTGTAATGTACTGAAAACTGTAGTGGAGAATTTTTAAAAGTTGTATTTCAACCACTAAGGAATAACCATAGCTTTTAAAAAATATCCTTGTTCATGGTAAAAAGCAATGTATAAAAATCAAACACATGTATAATGTGGAAAGTATAAGTACCTAATGGAAGTGACTGGAGTGGCCATAGGCCCCAGTTGGCTTGGGACAGTGTGGCTTATGCCTGCCGTCCTGGTGCAATGATTAATAGTGCCCCCTTCCGGTGACAGTGAATTTACTTTACCTTTTTGGATGGTTATTGATGGGGACACCGCCACAGCTATGATCGCTGTTTAATAGTTTTGTACACACACACATACACGTGTATTTCCTTCTATACTAGCAATCTTTCATGCGCAAAAATGGGACCATCCCAGCTTATTTGTTATGAACAAGAAGAGTAAGCAACATGCTTCTCCCCCCTGACTGGACCTCAGCCACCCTGGGCCATCTGGCCCTCTAGACTTGGGGAGCCTGGGCAGCTGTCCTGAGCATGCCCTTCCCGCGGTTCCCTACTCTGTGGTGAAGGCCCGAGCCCGGGCACACGTACCATGTACAGCGGCCGGCTGCACTGGTGGATGCAGTCCGTGTAGAGCACCATGGCGGCCCGCCGGAACATCCCCAAATCTGCCGAGGACACGATCGCACTGTAAGAAGGCTCAGTCGGAGGTAATCAAAATGTTCCCTTATGGCCCAAGCTTTTGGGGCCAGGATGATGTCGTCTTCACCGATAAAAATGGTGCTTTGCATGCGCGATGAACATTTGCTTTAAAAAGCGGCACCCACACCAACCGCTTTCATGGAGAGTGTGCGCCTCCGCGCGTCACACCGCAGAAAGGCGAGCCAGAGGCACACGAGCAGCCAGCAGCCGCAGGTAGTCTGGGCGGCTGGCCTCGCCTTCCACGGTGTCCTTCGGCCAAGTTTCCCTTTGTTGACAATGAACTCTGGTGGTGTTTCCCTCAGAGCAGACGTGTTACGGGGCCCCTTAAGCCCACCTTAAAACATGTGCTCTCTCTCGAGGATGGGAAATCTTAGCTTGTAAAATTTCTAATCTGTATTACTCAATGTGGTTGCAAGTCAGTAAGAACTGAACCAAGGGGTACAGGGGGTTACTGAGCAGGTTCAGCAAACCTAAACCTGTACTGAAACAACCATCAAAGGAATTGAATTAAGATGGGGAGAGAAAGACAGCAAAGATTTTTAAAAATGCAATCCCTCCAAAGAATGGCATGAAGCACAGTGAGAGTTGGTGTTACAGAGGTCGTCGGGACACAGTATCACAGGTGTGGCTTTCTCCCAGCCACCCACCCTGCAGACATCCCGGGGCAGGGGGGCAAGCATTCAGTGAAAGGGGGTCCCAGCTCTACTGCAAACGCTACCCCTGGGGCCTACTGAACCAGCCTTCAGCCAGCCTGTCAGACACATAGAGGGAAGGCGCTGCGGGGCAGGCCCAGGAATCATCCAGAAGAGGGGCGCAGGCTGGGTGGGAGAGGCCCTGGCCTCTGCGCCTTGCTCTGGCTCGCTGGCCCACAGAGCCTGCCCAGCCTGGAAGGAGGGGTTCCAGGAGCAGAGCTGGCAGGACAACCGGGAGGCCCACTTTGTTAAGAAAACAGTCTAGAACCCTGAGAAGGGCCTCCCCACGTTACCTGTGTCAGGCACATCTGAATCAGTGGCAAGCAGAGAAGAAATGAGAAAAAGAAAGATTTGTAAGCAGGTAGCCATACAGGTAAACTACCGGTCATTTTATTTTTCTCTCTAAAAGGATGACTTGAACGTTATTTTCTGATTGTAAAAGTAATGTTTGCTCACCATAAAGAACAGAATTTTTCTGCCTGTCCCAGACACTCAGTTTACTATTCCTCACGCACAGAACCAGCCTGTTCCGTCCCTCTGTCTCCTTCTGTGCAGGCTGACAGCTTCGAGTCCACCCTCTCTCATGGGCACTCCCCACGGTCTTCTCTGGGCTCTGGCAGCACGTTAGTGACCCGGGCAAGTAGTTCTACAGTTTTGTGTCCACTTATGAAGTGCCCTGCCTCACTGCTGCTGCCTTTCCTGTGTCCAAGTGTGCTTTCACATGTGGCCTGGGGCCACAGAGAAAGGGACATGTGACCTGAGGAAGTAAAGTTAGCTTTTGAAATGGACAAGCAGGATCCTGAACCACTCTGTCCACTAACTCAACTTCTTGCCTTTGAACTGAATCTAGATGCGATCTTTGTCACAATGAAATAAAGAGTTTTCCTTCTGACCCTGGTAAGTCCATAACCACTTGGGGAAGACTCCTGGTAAGGAACTTGAAAATATTCAGTTAAGCTAGACACTGGCTGTCTCCCATCTGCCCTTTTGGACCTACTTGCCATGCACCTCTCTGTCCTGCACCATGCCCAGGAGGCTCACTGTATGGACATCAGTGGGTTTCCTCACCCAGCATGGATTTGGACAATGGGAAAGGCCAGCGGGAGACTGGAGGAATGGAGGATGGAGGGTGAGCTCCAAGTGTTCACCTTCCTGTGCCCTGTGCCTGTCTGCCAACCAAAGGTCACTGTCCGTTCAGAGCAGCTCCCTCCCCATGATGCTCTGTTTCCACATTTTGGTAACCGCCTGTCCTGGGCTTATGGAGAGTAAAACTTCTCAGCTGCTCACCCAGGGTCACTGTGCTGTCCCTTTCATTTGTCCCAGTCCTGCTGTTGCCTTACCAATAGTCCTCTGTGAATAAATTCTTGTCAGTCTTTGTGTGACAACTTTTTTCTGTTCAGATCCTGAGAGATATATTACATAGTGGTAATGCATTACATTTCTCCTTTTTAAAATTAAGGTAAACTAAGTCAGCATTACAAGACTGTAGGTGGTAAAGGAGGTATAAATATAGTCAAAGTTCCTCTGTGTACTAATGGCCGCCATTACATATACAGCGGCCCCCTTGTTTGTGCTTTTGCTTCCGCAGTTTCATTACCTGCGGTCAACCAGGGTCTGAATGTATTAAATTGAAAGTTCCAGAAACAAACAGTTTATAGGTTTTAAATTGTACACTATCCCGAGTAGCAAGGTGAGATCTCGTGAGTCCCATGCATTTGCCTGGGACGTGAGTCATCCCTTCGTCCAGCGTGACCGCACTGTGCACCCCACCTGCCGGTGACTTGCCCAGACCCAGCTCGGTTATTGGATGCGCTGTCATGGTGCATTGGTGCTTGTGTTCAGGTAACCCTTATTTTACTTAATAGGGGCTCCAAAGTGCAAGAGTATGGATGCTGGCAATTTGGATATGCCGAAGAGAAGCTGTAAAGTGCTTTCTTGAAGTGAAAAGGTGAGTACAGTACAATAAGATATTTTGAGAGAGTGACCTCACTCACATAACTTTTATTACAGTAATTGTTATAATTGTTCTATTTTATTATTAGTTACTACTAATCTCTTAACATGCCTAATTTATAAATTAAACTTTATCATAGGTATGTATGCATAGGTATGTGTGCATAGGTATGTGTGCATAGGTATGTGTGCATAGGAAAAACAGAGTGTATACAGGGTTCTGTGCTACCTGTGGTTTTAGGCACCCACCAGGGGATGAGGGACACAGCCCCTGTGGAGAAGGGGTGGGGGACTAGTGTATCTGTATTCGGTTTATCTTTCCGACTCTGGGAGAACCCAGAACAGCAATGCTTCAACTTGCTTTCCCTTTGAAAGTTGACTTTGTTAGACTGGACTCGCCTCTGGGTCTGGAGGCTGGAAAATGACCAGCGCACCAAACCAAATGTCCCCCACAGCAAGCTACGATGCTTCCACTGAAGGATCTGGAGGTACACTGGCTATGCTACTGCCCAGGGCAAACCTACTGACCATGCCGAAAAGGAACCTAAACTGCCCGAAGAAGAAAGTGTTTTATTTGGTCTCCCACTCTTAAACAAGCCACTTGTTTATGTAGAATCACTCTCAGACCTGTGCAAGAGGGGGTTTGTATCTTAAAGGCCCTTGTTCTCCCTGAGTGTGGAGTCTGCAGGGCAACGGGACTACTCTTTCTCCTTCTAGATCACATTCTGAATTCCCGGGCCCCAGAATTTCCTGCCCAGATGGCCTGGGAGCCTGGTCTTGGAGTCTGCATAGCCCTATTCCCTGGTCTACCTGCCTGCAGGCAAATGGTGCCATTAGAGTATGCACTTGTAGGGACAAGGAATGACACCTGGGTGTTGAACAAAGATGTCGATATGCGTGCCTGTGAGACCCCTTATGCAGGACAGAGGTAGAGGTGGGCAGAGAAAAGAGGCAGGGCTGGGGACCAGCTCTCCTGTATAGCTATGTTCTGAGGAAGCAGGAATTCTAAATTTGAACCCGGACTGTCTAGGTTATAACAAAGGCATATCATATTTATCAATTTGTTAGACATTCTTCCTGTTTTCCTTCCATGTATTTAATAGATTTAAGTCTGCTTTATGACTTTAAAATCTTTATACATATGGTATATAAGTGTTTATTTGCAATCTTGCCTTGGGTTCTGCAAATATTGGGAGTAGGGCTATGTTTATATATAATATTTTTAGTTGACTCAGAAAAGCATATTTAAGTCTGACTTCATGGACCTTAAAATGACTGATGAAATGTAAACACTCTAAGACGACTGGAGCCTGCCCCCATCTATGTGACTGACCAACAGCAGATCAGACGCTGGTTTCTGGACTACGCAGCGTCCCACAGTTCGCATGGCCAGAGGGCTTTCAGGAGGTGCCTGGCCTCTAGATTGATGAGTTGGTCTCAGAAAGTTTCAGAACCAGGATTTGAAAAGAATATATAATTCATTCCTGGCAACCCTTTAGCATGGTTAAAGAAATGTTCCTTTTGAATGCTACAAATCAAAATATATCCCTTAGGTAGAGAGAAGTAGTGATACAGTAATCATACTGTCCTGCAAATACACTTTAAAAGTTCCGTGGGTTGTAAAGTGTTTGGCACTTGGAACTGGAGGAATGCATCCACTCTCAGCACGGTGAGCTGAGTTTCTCAGGTGACTGGAACTAGTGATTACAGTTTATTGCAATCCGACAAAGGAGAGGAAGCTTTTAGAGAGAATGTATGCTACTAAACACAGCACAGCATTCAGAGCATGTATTCACAATGACCAGCAGCCCTTCCATTTAGGATCAGTGAAAACAATGGTTTCGCAGTGTGTTTAGTCTAGAGTAATAGGCGACTCACCTATCTTGAAACGACCCATGTAGTAGATCTGGGTGCTGAGGGCCAGAGAGGCAAGTATATGGATCACAGAGAAGATGAGCCAGAACCACACGTCATTTTTTCCAAACACCTAGGAGTAAGGCTGGAAGTTACCTTCATCTGGGGTTCTTCCCAGAGAACTTTCTAAAGCTGACTCTGTCTCATATCTGTGTAAGGAATCAAAAACTGAGCTGTGCATGCGCTTTCATCCCCTCCCACCCCTTCTCTGAGCTCACGGGGCCGTACTACACCCAGGGCAGGAGAAAGAGTGGCTACCTGGCCAAATAAAAATGAGCAAGGGCAGAAACGGTGGGGGGTGGGGGGGGGACAGCTGAACAACAATGCTGCGGGGGCAGTAGGTTTAAAGTCGGGGGCCACTGCTCTTCAAATAGCTGCAGACAAGTAACATTGTTCATGCACATTTAGAATGTGGTTTCTAATTTTTTAAGTCGGTCTCTCCAGTCTTGCACATCCCATTTCAGTCTCACATGAGTCAAGTCCCAGCTTTACATTAAGACTCTTAAGGGATAGTTTTACAGGTGCCAATTACATTATATAAAGTAACCAGCTAAGTAAATAAAATGCCGTGAATGGATCAGTGATGACGGGGTTATGAACCAAGGATTATGATTAATTTAGTTCTGTTCACTTGAGCTCCAAGAAACAAACAAACAAAAAACCTCTCAAGAGGGTACTTTTGGAAAGGAAGGCGGAGGCCGCGGGTTGGGACGCACCACTCCGAGGACGGTGAGTGTGATGACGAAGGCGAAGGAGGCGTAGGCGGCGTAGGCGCTGGCGTTGATGTCTGGGTGGCGGGTCTGATAGAGCTTCAGCATGCAGAGGCCGGCGATCATGTACATGAAGGACGCGTCTGCAGGTGCAGAGGAGGAGCCAAGACCGTCAGGCAACAGTTGGATTTGTCCTCAGCCTGGCAGAAGCCCCTCCCTTCAGGCCTTGGAGTACTTGTTGCCCCCAGACTCTGTGGAGACCTCTACCATGCCTGCCCCCCAGGTTCATTCTCTAGGCAAACCACACATACTCCACTTCTGAATCCCCCCTAAGCGGTTCCTAGTTTACAGAAAAAAACTTATCTGATGACATGATAAACAAGTGACTATTCCCGCTTGCCGGGGCATCTATCTGTGTTTGAATGCTGGTGTTCGACAGCAATGATGAGAGAAGCCCTAATCGTGACAGTTAGGGCAGAGTGACGATGAAATGAGTGTGGGAGGACCTTCCAGGCACTCTGAAATATAACCATATTGACTGCTGCTCCTGTGTAACTTTCTAGCCTAGGGATGAAAAGCAGCTAGAAATTAAATGTGGCTTAGCTGCAGGAGATTTATGGAAATGCAAATTCAAAAAACAATGTAATATTCCATGTTACTCAGAAATCTAATACAAAATTTAAATGTCTGACAATAACACATACCAGTGATGATATGGGGAAATGGAAAATCTCACACAGCTAGCAGGGGTGGGAATTAATGTTCTGGAGAGAAACTTCTCAGTTTTTGGTAAAATGGAAGATGCATATCTTCCACTACAGGTGACTCCAAATTCTACTTCCAGGTTTTCCAGGTATTCCAGAAACCTCTCTCACATATACACAGAACTGTATATAAGGATGTTCATTAAAGTACTGTCTGTGACAGCAAAATATTGGTAACATCTGAAGGTTGTTCAATAGAGGAATTGATAACTGTGGTATATTGTTGTACAGAATATGACAATTCTTAAAAATGAATGAACTGATAAAATCCAGCACCCATCTAAGACAAAAACTCTCAGCAAAGTGGGATTAGAGGAAACATACCTAAACATAATAAAAGCCGTATGACAAACCCTCTGCCAGCATCATACTCAATGGGCAAAAACTGCAAGTGTTCCCCTTGAGATCCGGTACAAGACAGGGATGTCTGGTTTCACCTGTCTTATTCAATGTAGTACAAGAAGTCCTAGCCTCAGCAATCAGACAAGAAGAAAAAATAAAAGGCATCCAAATTGGAAAGGAAGAAGTAAAACTGTCTTGATCTGCAGATGACATGATACTATACATAGATAACCCCAATGATTTCACCAAGCAACTACGAGAAGTGATCAATGAATTCAGCAAAGAAGCAGGATACAAAATTAACATCCAGAAATCAGTTGCATTTCTATATGCCAATAACGAGCTAACAGAAAGGGAAATTAAGAAAAAAATTCCATTTATAGTTGCTTCAAAAAGAATAAGATACCTAGGAATAAACCTAACCACGGATGTAAGACCTGTACTTGGAAAATTATAAGGCGCTGAGGAAATACATTGAAGAAGATATAAATAAGTGGAAACACATATCACATTCATGGATAGGAATAATTAACATCGTTAAAATGTCCACACTACCCAAAGCAATCTACGATTCAAAGCAATTCCTATCAAGATTCCAATGATGGGACTTCCGGCCAAGATGGAGGCGTAGGTAGACACACTGTGCCTCCTCGCACAACCCAAAGAGGAAAAACAACAATTTAAAAAACAAAAACAGCCAGAACTGACAGAAAATTGAACTGAGTGGAAGTCTGACAACCAAGGAGTTAAAGAAGACACGTTTATCCAGACTGGTAAGTGGGGCAGAGCCGGGTGGAGACTATGCGGTGAGATTGCGGTTTGTGGAGCAGTACCAGCAATGCTGCAGCTGCCCGTAGAGGCCTGCGGCAGGTGCGCCTGGGCCAAAATGTGGCTGGCGCAATCGGCAAAACCCACGGCTGGCCAATCGGCAAAACCCACGGCTGGCCAACCTGGACCCAGGGGGGCCGAGACTGTTGAACCAGGTGGTCCTTCATTTGCACACAGATAAACTGGGAGAAAAAGCTGGGGAGTGGAGCAGACCAAGCAACCCACCATTGTGGGGAAATAAAGCCTCAAACCACTGATTGAAAACACCTGTGGGGGTTGAGGTGGCAGTGGGAGGAACTCCCGGCCTCACAGAAGAGCTCATTGGAGAGACCCACAGGGACTTGGAACTACACAAGTCTGCACACCCCAGAGCCAGCACAGAAGGACCCAACTTGCTTGTGGGTAGTGGGAGAAGTACGGAGAGCGGAGCAAACGCCATTGCTCGCTCAGGCCCCGCCCTGACAGGCAGCATCACAACACAACGACGTGAGTTACCCCCCTCTGGTGAACACCTAAAGCTCCGCCCCTTAAAATAATAGGCACACCAAGAAAAAAAAGATGGCCCAAATGAGAGAGAAAAAAAATGGCGGTGAGATAGTGGGGAACAGAGTCCACTTCCTCCTCCCCACAAGTGAAACACCTAGCTGATTTTCTGAGGAACAGAGTGAACACCCAACAGTATTCCAGCATATATGAAGATTGGTGACCAAGATTACAGGGGAAATTGAACGATCAGATGCCCGACACAGACGGGAGGACCAGGGGAGCAGGCCCGGCCGGACACTTTTAAAGCCAGCCAGAAGTTTTTTGTTTGTTTGTTTGTTAGTTTGTTTGTTTTCCCCACCCTCCTTCCTATCTGTCCTTCTTTATTTTTTTAAATTCCTTCTTCCTTCCTTTCATTTAGTACTCCTAGTCTTCTCCTCTTTTTACTTTTTATTTTTTAATTTTAATTTTTATTTTCTTTACTTTATTTTATTTTATTTTTTAATTTTTTTTCCTTCTTCCTTTCCCTCTCTTCTTTATCCACAGGTGAAACATTAAAACCTGGTGTTGTGAAGAGAACAGAGCTAGACCCAGACAAGGGTCAACCCAAAAAACAGAGACAGTGACACAAAATTAACTTTGCTACTGCAGAGAACTCGACAGATCAATTTAAGAAATAGAGGCTAGCAAGTAGAGTCTCACAAACAATGGGAAGACAAAGAAACAATACCCAAATGAAAGGAAAGGAGGAAACCCCAGAAAGAATGATAAATGAAACAGAGGCAAGCCAACTATCAGTTATTGAGTTCAAAGAATTGGTTCTCAGGAAGCTCAAGAAGCTCAAGAAGCTCAATGAGCTCACAGAAAATTACCAGAAACTACAGGGAAACTCACTGCAAACTATGTCAACATGAAAAAGGAAATATAAACTATCCAAAAGGGCTAAGAGGAAATGAAGAATACAATATCTGAACTGAAGAACACAATAGAAGGAATCAAAAGCAGGCTCAATGAAGCAGAAGATCGGATCAGCGAGCTGGAGGACAAGGTAGAAAAAAACACCCAAAAAGAGCAAGAACAGGAAAAGAGACTCAGAAAGAATGAAGCAGTATTAAGGGAAATGCAGGACAACATGAAACATAGTAATATCCGTATAATAGGGATACCAGAAGGAGAAGAAGAGGAGCAAGGGATAAAAAACCTGTTTGAAAAAGTAATGATAGAAAACTTCCCTAATCTGATGAGAGAAAAAGTCACACAAGTCCAACAAACACAGAGAGTCCCAATCAAAAGGAACACTAACAGGCCCACTTCAAGACACATCATAATTAAAATGGCAAAATTCCAAGATAAAGAGAGAATCTTAAAGGCAGTGAGGCAGAAACAGGAAGTAACATACAAGGGAGCCCCGGTAAGGTTAGCAGCTGACTTCTCAATGGAAACACTCCAAGCCAGAAGAGAATGGCAAGAAATATTCCAAGTAATGAAAACCAGAGGCTTGCAACCAAGACTACTCTACCCAGCAAGGCTCTCAATCAAGATAGATGGCCAAATAAGGAGCTTCCCAGACAAAAGAAGTCTAAAAGAACACACCTCCACCAAACCAACTCTGCAAGAGATGATAAAGGGACTGATTTAAGGGAAGGAAGGGGAAAGAGAGAGAGAGAGGAACACAGATACCAAAAAAAAA
>PVJI01011169.1:0-57329 GCA_004026765.1 Micronycteris hirsuta
GGTCCCCTATGAGGGCCATGTGAGAGGCAACCATACATTGCTGTTTCTCTCCCTCTCTGTCTCCCTCCCTTCTCCTCTCTCTAAAAATAAATAAATAAAATCTTTAAAAAAAAATAAATAAAATAAAATAAAATCCCCCAAACAAATATTGATGCTTTAAGAACTTCGGCACGCTGGTTGGAGGGGAGCCCATCTGATTGCTTCTCACTAAGGAATCTTGCACATGAAATCCCTCACAGTACCAACCGAACTGATGGCTCGCTCCAAAACCCTGGCGGCAGAATGATGACTTGGGCAAATGAATATTCATGAGGCTCTCTAGGGCATCAATATTTATAAAGAAATATTAATGTGTTGAAAGACAGAGGGCACGGGTGATAGAGTGCACACTCTACTACAAGCTGCTACCTGGCCGCGGGGGAATTCTTGCACCTCACTGAACACATCCCCCCTCGACACTCACGGCTCCCCTCCCCCCACCGCAGCCTCATTATTGAGAGGGTCAACTTCTTGTTTTTACAAAAGGTACATTTTGGTTATCCAGGACTTAATATCCTTTCCTTAGATCTTCATGACAAAAGTCTAACCCAACTGGGACATCTCCCGTGCCCTAGCAGATTCTGGAATCTTCCCCCGATTCTCTGTCATGGCTGCTCCAGAAGCCTTTAGACAGGCAGGACATCACAGCTGTGAGAGCACAGAGCCCAGAGGGAGAGGGCCCCGGGTGTACAGGCCAGCTCAGGGCCCCTGAGGTCCCTCTCAGTTAACCTCCAGCTTGTTTTTTCATCTCTTAAAGTGGAGACTCTAAAATAATGCTACTTACTTTCAAAGGGTCATTTTTAGGAATACATGAGCAAATACAGGTGGGGGCTTTGATATACTTTACCAGTGTATCCGTCAGGGTCCCAGCAGGAGCCAGATAACATATTTAACCCAGGGAATCTGAGGAGGGTTTAATAAAGGACCTACAGGTATTTGCAAAGGTGTGGGCAGTTTAAGGGTGAAGGACAAAGGATTTGGCAGTGCTGTGGGACTACTACCCCACTAAAGGGGTTAGGGGAGGGAGCATTTCACAGAACCCAGGAAGGAGGGCTGCATGGTAGGTCACCCCAAAGGGCCTGTGGCCCTCTTAGGAGGATACAGCTAGCCCACGTGACCTGAGGCAAAGGGGCAACACACCCCAGGGAATATGTGCTCCTCCTTCACTCTCCTCCTTTCTCCCTCTCTCAATCCCTGCCAGTACCTCCTTTCGGATGAACCGAACTAGAAGGGAGCCTGTTTTTACAGTTTGTGTGGGTCGGCCTCCTAGGAATCAGAGCAGGACAAGAGGCAAGCAGAAAGCACCCAATCAAGCCAGCATTAAAGCCTCACCTGTTCCAACTAACTGAGGAAACAAAGAGTCAATCTGTGAGCGAATTTAAAGTACAGACTGGCCAATGGGGAGACACCATGTGGGAAACGGGCGAGTTCCCTGGGGTCTCAGCTCAAGGAACAGATAGGAAACCACTTCCAATTAGTACCCTGGTTGTGTGTAAATGATACTTCTAAACCAAATGAGAGTTCGAAAATAATTTGTTCTCCTTAGTAGTGTATGCTTCCTCTTTTATTTTGTTTACTCAGCAAACACAAAGATAACACAGTGGCAAAATTGATAACACAGTGCTTTTCTGAACTCATAATTCCCAATCCAGTGGCACCCCAATGAATAAAAATTCTATTTTAATAATTTAGAAGACCCAACCAAATGATTCTGGGATACTCACACTTGGAATTTGTATTAGTTTGCTAGAGCTGCCATGGCAAAGTGTCACAAACCTAGTGACTTAAGAGAAATTTATTGTCTCATGGTTCTGGAGGCTAAGAGTCCAAGATCAAGGTGTCTACAGGGACTTTCTTCCTCTGAAGGCTCTAGAAAGGGGTCCGTACCAGACCTCTCTCCCGGTTTCTGGAAGTTTCTTAACTTGTGGCTGCATAACTCCAGTCTGCACATGGAATTCTCCCTGTGTGCATGTCTGTATCCAAATATCCCCTTTGTATAAGGACACCGGTCATACTGGATTTGGTCCCACCCAATGACCTCAATTTTGCTTGATTACCTCTGTGAAGACCCAATATCCAAATAAGGTCGCATTCTGAGGTACTGGAGGTTAGGACTTTAACGATCTTCTGTGGAGGGGTACAATTCAGTCCATAACAGAACACTCTGGGTCATTGTTTCCTCTTCAGGACAGATAATGAGAGCTGACTCTGGACTCCTTATTGTCCCGTTTTCATTAAGCTACATAAGCATCTAGCTACATGGATGATCGGCTCTGGCTGAGGGTAGCTTCATGAAACATTGGGCTCCAAATGGGATGACTCCATGGTATTCACTGAAATACAGTAAAAACCATCTATTAAATAAACTCTCTTTACCCCATTGTGGAATATGTTCTTACCTCCTTTGTCAAATATTAATTGACCATACAGATGTGGGTTTATTTCTGGTCTCCCTATTCTGTCCCATTGATCTACATGGCTGTTTCTACACCAGTGCCATGGTGTTTGGGTCACTGTGGCCTTGTAGTGTAGTCTGATATTGGGTAGTAAGTTTCCTCCAGCTTTGTTCTTCTTTCTCAAGATTGCTGTGGCTATTCAGGGTCTTTTGTGGTTCCATATACATTTTTGGATTATTTGTCCTAGTTCTATGAAATATACTATTAGTATTTTGATAGGAATTGTGTTGAATCTACAGATTACTTTGAGTGGAATAGACATTTCTACACTGTTAATTCTTCCTGTCCATGAGTATGGTATAGGCTTCCATTTGTTTGTACCTTCAGTTTCTTTCTTCAGTGTCTTATAATTTTCTGACTGCAAGTCTTTTATCTCCTTGGTTAAATTTACTCCTAGGAATTTAATTTTTCTGATGCAATGGTAAATGGGACTGTTTTCTTAGTTTCCCTTTCTAATAGTTTATTATTGGTGCATAAAAATACAACCAATTTCTGGATATTTATTTTGTATCCTGCTACTTTACTTAATGTGTTTATCAGTTCCAGCAGTTTTTGAGGTTTTGAGTACTTAGGATTCTCTATGTTCATCATGTCATCTGCAAATAATGACAGCTTTTTCCTTCAGAAGGGACACTATCATGTTTTGAGCACTTCCTATGTGCCAGACATTGCACCAAGAATTTTATACGCATTATTCATTTAAAATGTAATGACTTTTTGAGAAAGGGACTATTATTACCCCTATTTTACAGGTGACAAAACAGGCTCATAGAACTGAAGCAATTTATCCAAAGTCAAAGGCAAGGCCAGCACTGGAACTCAGATCCATCTGATTTCAGACCCTCACATTTACCATCGCTCGTGTAAGGATGGGACAGTGGGGGTGTCAGACACACGCACAGTTAACGGTGCCACCACGCAAAGCTAGATGGCAGGCAAATTGAACAGATGGATATGTAAATTGAGCATGTGCCCTTTCTAGAATGAGTCAGCCCTGGCTCTGTCACAGCAATTGGAGGTAAAGGAATAAGTCGCCTGGAACGTAATGCTTTCCCAAGGCTTTTTTCCCCTCAGTTTTCCTGACCACCTCTAGGCACTCCCTCGCTCAGCCTGAGCATCCCTCCTTCACTAAAGACAGGGCTGGAGATGGTGCAGAACTTCTTTCCCCTGTTCCCCACCAAAAGTCTCTAGCTCATAAAAGCCTCAAAAGGTATTAAGGTTTCTGCTTTGTTCTTTTTAAAAAAGATTTTATTTATTTATTCTTATTTTTAGAGAAAGAGGAAGGGAGGGAAGGAGAGGGAGAAACATCGATGTGAGAGAGAAACATTGACCTGTTGCCCCTGCATGCGCCCCAGCTGGGACTGAACCCGCAGCTGAGGTGTGTGTCTTGCCCAGGAATCTACTGCTGACCTTTCACTTTGCAGGGCAACACCCGACCAACTGAGCCACCCTGGTCGGTGCTCTACTTTATTCTTAGTAATAGTTAATTATTATCCAGTTGTTAGCTTAATAAAGACCAGTTTTTCCTCTTTTCCCCTTGTATTTTATTAAAATTAAAGACCATCACTGATTAAAAATGTAATCCATTTTTATGTTACTACAACATGAAAATGTGAGTCAAGTACGCCAGAGCCAAGTGCATTTTCCCTCTCTTAGCACCTATTAGGATACTTTGAAAACTGTCACAAATCTCTAGAGACAGCTATCTGGCTTCCAGTCTCCTCCCAGACTCAGGTGCCCACGTCCCAAGCCATGACTATCAACTAAGGCAGATCTGCCTTATCAGGCTGTGGGCCTGCGGCCTTGGGCACACCTGCCACATTCCCAAGTCACCCTGGGACAAAGTGGGGCGAGCCGGCTGGACGCTGCCAAGGCGACATGAGACTGTGTAGCTCCCTGGGAAAAGGATATAAGGACTCTGCCAGTTTGTAACATTTCCGGCCTTAGACCAGCTTCTACAACTCGCTTTCCTCATTTGCAAAGTGGTGACAAGTGGCGTTCTCGGGACTTTCGTGGGGATTAAATGAGATAATGTATATTAAACTTTTTTTTTTTTAATATTAAACTCTTTACCCAGTGCCTGGCCATTATGAGTGGCTTCACGCTGGGGACAGGAGGGAAAAGGCACCCTCTGTGACCGCTGTTGGGACAGCTCTGTGTCTCCATTCCCTTGGCTCTGTATCCCTCTGGCCTTTGGAGTGAGCAAAGCAATAATGGAGGAGACCACGCCACCTCTATTTACAGGCTCAATGGCATCAGTATAAATTTAGCCACTGTCTCCTAGCTCTGTTCAACTTCGGTTGCATAGTTTTCGCTGTCACCGCTGCTTCTGCATTTCTCATGCATATTCCCTTGGAGCGAATCCAGGGGCATTGCTTAGTCCTCATCTCAGCTGGCCTTCTGCACGAACAGTTGGCGCTGCAGGGTTTAAGAAAAAGAATGGAAAGGATGGATTCATATATCCCATCTGCACATAAAAAGCACCTGTTTTCACTAAAGCAGAAGTAAAAGAACATTTCTAATCTGCTTCAACTCTTTGGAAGTTCCATTCTTATACCAGTAGTAGAGTCAATAAAAGATTTACTTAAAATGCCCTTGATCATGCTTTACTTTAAATCAGCATTTTTCAAAGCATGTTCTATGGAATACTTGTTCTGAAGAATGTGAGGAGTTAACACAACATTAAAATTATCTCTGGCTAGTCAAATATGAAAAGAGGTGGGCTAAACAAAATTTAAATTGTAGGACCTCTCAGAGCCTTGGAATGAAAGTATACTCTGAATTTCTAAGGGAGGTATGGTGTGCGATAGTTACCAAATTGGATTTCAAACTCTGTGAGAAACATCTCATAAGACTTGTGTTCTCTAAATTCACTTTGGAAAACAGATATAAACCTGATGAAGATGAAACCACATTTGTCATTTGTTCTATTAAATATAAAGTGGTAGTAAGGCTGAGAATGACGTACTTGGGGATAGCCAGAGAGTCTGTCCTTCTGTTGTGAGATGACAGGGATTTAAGAGGGCGGGGGGGCAGTGGTCAGTGATGGGGAAGCAAGTTCTGGGGACAAAGTCACATATGTGTAGAGGGGCTTCCTGTCTTGGATGCTTGTCATAAAAGGAAAATAAAATGTGTCTTAAAATATATGGCACTTACACACGGCATTGCAGAGAGGGCAGAGGGGCATGGCGTGGGGGGAGTGTGTGTGTGAGGGGCGCCTTCCTCTCTTTAGCTTTTTGGAAATACAAGATAGCAGTGTAAAGAAATTAAGCCAGTGCCATAATTAGGAAATAAAACAACAGTATACAAAAATCAAAGTTTTAACCACATGAAAAGCAAAAAAAGAACTATGAGTGCTTCAATTTTTCCTCATTTAGATTTATCACCGCTATATCCATGTAACTGGTACCTGTCCCCAAACCCCCTGCACATTTCAGTCACTCTGCCCTGCGTGTGTGACACTGACTCTTTCCTTCTCTCTCTGCCTCATCCCAACCTCGGGTAAGATATATCGTTTTGTTTAGGACTATTTCACTTGTCTATGGCAACAAACAAAATAAAACTTAAAAACAAAGCCTGGCCTGAGCAAAAGAGTGGAATTTATTGGATCACCTCACTGAAATGTTCAAGAGGAGTCTGGTTTCAGGCACCATGTGAGAGGACCTCAAACAAGGCCACCAGGACCGGGCTCTTTCCCCATCTTTCGGCTCTGCCCCCGTGTGACAACTTCTTACTCCAGCTCCTGGCGTTGCAAGGTAGCCGCAGCTGCTCCTCACGGGTCTCGGACTCAAGTCCAGGCGAGGCAGTGGTCTCTTACCCAAAGTCTCTGCCATTGTCACTGTTAAATCTCATTGGCTCTGATTGGGTCCAATCCCTGGGCTTAGGGAATGGGATGCTCTGATTGGCTTAGGCTTAGGTCAGATGCTGTGCTTTCCAACCAACGCACAAATGTGAGAGTGGAGGAGCAGATTTTCCAGAGAAAAATTAGTGCTCTATTAATTGCCAGACGAAGGTCAATGGCTGCTGGGAGCACATATGAGAGATGTCCCCATACTGGACTTGAGAAGTCACTTGGTGCTATGCTCTGAATGTTTGTACCCTGCCGCCCAATTCCTGTGTTGAAATCCTCAGTCCCAAAGATCACGGTATTAGGAGGGGAGGCCTTTGGTTGGTGCCTATCATGAGGGCAGAGCTCCTGTGAATGGGACTGGCTTTCATAAAAGAGTCTCCAGAGAGGTCCCTAGCCTCGTCCACTGTGTGAAAAGTAAGTAGTCTGCAACCCAAGAAGCATTTCCTTTTTCTAAACATGACCATGCTGGCACCATGATCTTGGTACTTGCTGTTGGCAACAAGAATAATCGCTTCCTTTCCATCTGGCCACAGGTCTGCTGTTCAGTCCTGTGTCCCAGCCTGAGCTCCAGGCTCTCCCTTCTGCAAACTGGAACACCTCATCCCCTTTCCCACAGCCCAGAGTCACCTTCTCAGCTCCTTGGCTCCCCTATGCATTATCTGTATTCCCAGGTTCTGAGAGAAGAATCCGATTGCTCCAGTTTACCCATTCCTGCTAGGCCAAAGGTAAACTACTTGTTGAAGGTTTTCTTCTAAAGAGGAGAGACTTGACATTCATACCATTATTGCATCCTCTATACTTGTCAGAGCTTGATGTGCGGTCAGTCCTCAAAAGTTATTTGCTGCATTAACGAGCAGTCAGTTTATGGAAGGATTGCCTTCATCTAGCCAGTTGTGAGCGTAAGTGAGGGCAGGCCCAGGAGGGCGGCAGGGACGGTGGATGCGGGCAGTCTGCTCTGCGGGGCCCACAGGGAGGAGGCGTAGCCACCGACATCTTCAGTGCTTGCCAGATCATCAGAACCTCACCGGGCTGCCGGTGTAGAGTCGGTGGCTGAAACGCTCAGATCTAGTACTTTGGGTTCAATGTTAGCAGCTATCTTCAGCTTAGATTTTTCTAATACGAGCATTTCCTGTCTGCTCCTGTCTGTGCCTTTCCCTTCATGCAAAATTTTATGAATTTTTCATTAGTAATTATTTTAATGATCCATTGCCTCTGTTTTTTGAACATTTCTATCTCTTAAAAATGTTATAAATCTGGTAGCTCGGTGGATTGAGCGCAGGCTGGGAACCAGAGGGTCCCGGTTTGATTCCCCGTCAGGGCACATGCCTGGGTTGCAGGCCAGGTCCCCAGTGAGGGCCATGTGAGGAGCAACCATACATTGCTGTTTCTCTCCCTCTCTGTCTCCCTCCCTTCCCCTCTCTCTAAAAATAAATAAAAAAACCTATTAAAAAATGTTAGAAATCTGAAGAAAAATAACAAAAGTTATAAATGACATGGAGACAGGCAGTTCAGGGCCAGAAGGCCTGGCCCGGGAGGCACTGCCCGGCCTGCGGGCACAAGAGAGTGATTTTCAAAGGGAGAGGAAGGGCCCGAAGGGGCATTGGGCTCTGCAGGTCAGAACTGATGGAAGCAGAGTAAACACACGGTTTTTGATCAAACTAGTAGTGGGGTAGAAGCAGGTACTTTCTTGTTTCAATACTTGTGTCTCTTTCTACCTGATCTTTAGAGTATTCTAAAACCTTCAGCCTCGCCTTTCGACTGCTCACAGGTGGCTCACGGCAGGATTAACCAGGCTAACGTGCATAATTTACCGATGTGAATTTTGCGGCGAGGATTATGTTCTGGATTCTCTCTTGTCTAGTTCTGTGCCAGTAACGTTCTGGACCCAGCCCTCCCCACACCAGGCAGCTGCTGTCTCCCTCTGCGCCGCACCCCTCCACTCACTGGCTTGCC
Organism: Micronycteris hirsuta; assembly: GCA_004026765.1. Lineage (NCBI taxonomy): Eukaryota > Metazoa > Chordata > Mammalia > Chiroptera > Phyllostomidae > Micronycteris > Micronycteris hirsuta. The sequence continues at coordinate 8,299 of PVJI01011169.1, forward strand.
TCTCCTCCGCCCGACCTCTGTCCACAACCTGCCGCGCCCCAGCCCACCCTCTGCCCTGCACTCCTCTAGAAGTGTATAATAGGGTACCACTTAGAGGTTCCCTGGCCACTGGTGACACAGGACATTGTACTGTCCCTAAGGCCTTTTCAGATGAAGCCTTGGAGAGGTGAGCAGCCCAAGGCCCTCGCCATCCGCCTCCAGCCCATTTCCTTCTGCTGGCAGCACAGTATGTAGTTGGCTATGCTGGGCACCCCCATACCCCCCCTCTGTGCTGTTGCCTTAGCAACAAGACTGAGAGAGTTGGGTTGCCTGGTATCCAAGGTTACACTGTGTTCGCACAATTGCTGCACACTATGTGTACATATAGATCTACAGTTGGGTCGAGACCAGATTTTAATGGTATTCAGGTTCATACACGTGACATAGTGAACCTGGGTCCGGTCACAAGATTTCCTCTCATTTGTAAAACTAGAGCTCAGGATTGTGACTAGGAATATTTTGCAATCAACAGAGAAAGGTTTTTAAAGACAGGGTTGAGAACTTGGGAAAGGGTGGATGGAAAGAGAGAGTGAATGTTATCATTTACTTTTTATTCAGTAATGTGAATTTATGAAAAAAGGGGGGTGCATCTTAGTACTTTACGGTTCATAGCCCTGGGTGCTCTTTCCGGTGAACCCACAGACCATCTCCCCCAAGACAGCCAAGGATCGAGCTTGCCGTTCAAGAGGTACACAGAGCTTACTCCAGACAGGTGGGTGTGGGCAGACGCAGCAGGCCCTTGAGCTAATGTTCCCCTGGTGCTTCGGTCCGCTCCACCATCCCGCTCTTCTCCTACATCTGAGGATGCTGCTGAGGCCCAGGCTCTTCTCTGGCTGTGGCTTCTCAGCCCCACTCACCTGCACAGGTTTCTCACCTGGGTTCCTGCCTGGGTTCCTCAGGTCTTCAGGTCCAGGATGCCTGGCCCCCAGCTTGGTTCACACCCGACAGTCCTTGGTGGTTCCTAGGCTGGTTTCATAGACATCTCATGCGATCCTGCAGATATACAAGGAGGAGGAAAGTATTATCTGGCCTGTTTTGCTAGTGAACAGACAGAGACTTGGGCAGCCCATTTGTTAGCTCGGAGCCGAGGCTACACCCGGTGCCCAAGGCCTGCGGCCTGAGGGCCTCCTCTCCCCTTTGCTTTAACTCACCCCATGCCCTGTAGGAAAGCAAACGCGCCATCTCTCGGGAAGGAGATTTTACATACCCTCAGAGAGATCGGAAAAAATTAACAGAATCCCATCGGCTTTAGTGATGCCGTTCTTAATAAAAGCTCATGGTCCCAGAGACAACATATATCGTCCAAACTAAAAAATAGAACGTGGTCTCACCCGGGGTTTTTGCTAATTTCTGAATTTGATTTTACAAGAAAATTCACAAAATTTACATTTCATTTAGCTATACATTTACCCAATTACTGTCAGTGGAAAAAATAAAATTGCTTGAATCAGGATTATTTCAGAAAGTTTGGAACAATGGTGGCCATATTGGTGAGGCTATAAGTATATGGCATATTTAATTTTTTAATTCACATGCTCTTTTTCTTTCAAGAAGATTAAAATGATTTATAAACAACTTTTATTCATCCTTTTGTGAATATTGAAATCAAGTTCAATAAAAATTGATTACTGACAAGGCCTCTTCTAAGAAAACTGGAAGCATTAATATTTAAGAGAAACTGTAGAAGTCTGGTTGTTAACTATACCTTTTATAGAAATTCATATTAGGAACTTGGTAGTCAACAGTTCAAACTTGAAAAAAGTATGATCTTTGACTTATGTCAGGACCCATTTTAAAAGGATTTTCAAGGACATTTAATCCCAGTTTTCAGGTTTTTTTCTTTTCTGGTGTTTTTTCAAGGAGGTTTCAGGAGGATTTAACATACATGTAGGTCAGGCAAATGTATCGCATGTCGAGGAATGTGACTGTGAATTCTTTGCCACCAGAGCTCTGCTAATCAGAAGAGCTGGAGACAGCAGTTTGCCAAGAACTTTATTTTCTGACGATTGGAAACAGCAAAATGTTGGTGTTCATCTCCTAAAGTTACACTCCAGGAGCATGGGGCACAGAAGCCGCATCATTTCTTAGAGGTTTTAAAATTAATAAAAACCTAATTGCAGTACAATTTTATTGCATTTTGATATTGCATACAAAATCATAATTATACAAATATGAAAATAGGCTTCTGTTACTGGAGTGCTCTCATTTTATGCTGCTCCTGAAAAGTTTTTCCTCAAATACAATGCTAAGCGCCTTTAAGTGACCTATTCTACAACATCAACAAAATTAACCTCCCAGTTTGTCTTAATCTAGATTATTTTGCAAGAAAGCACTCTTAAGATTAATAAGTGTTTTACAGGGTTGAGGGAAATGGAAATACACCGTTATACAATAGCTTTTTAACACTGAGATTTGCATTCTCTCTTTAGGTGACTATTAGCAAAATAAGCTGGATGAAAACTCAGAACCATAAGGAAAGTTATGAAGCTAAAGCTCTGTAGTGTGTTCCCACCTTAAACACACATTCATTCTTGTTTAGTCTCTAAAATGATAAATTACCAGTTGCCCTGTCTAGTGTCATTTGTGGCCACACGTTCAGAAGCTTCCGTTTCTTCCCACTTTGGAGGTAGGTGCTCTGTGTGAAACTTATTTACATAAATATTCAGAAACTCACAAAGTGTGTATGGCCACATTAAAAGGATAATTGCATCTTCCCTGAGTCCAACTGGCGTCATAATTTTCCAGCTTTGAGCAGGCGAGACTCACAGTCTGCACTGGAGCCCAGGCGTGAATGACCGGAATCAAACTGCTTGCTGGAGAAACCACACACCGGAGAGAAGCCTGGTGCCAAACACATCCAGGCTGGTTCGAATTCCAAAAACAGCCGCCAGATTCGCCCAGATTCGATTCTGACACATACAACCCACTGCAGTTAAAATGGGTCACAAACACAGCTTGCATTACAGAAGTGACCGACTTTGGGGCACTGCGCCGGGCCTTTTGTTTCCCTTTTTGTCGCCCCCACGTTATCTCTGGCCAGGTTACACACCAGCCGAATCGGACCTTTGTTCTGCTGCCTAGCCAGCAACGTCAGTGGAGCTTCCTAGTCTCATATTTTTTTTTTTTCTATCTGCACAAAAACAGCCCTCTTCCTGCCCTCTCAATCAAGATTCATGCTGTGGGCATCAGCTTTTGCTAATAGAACTTGAACTTAAAGGATGAAAGAGAAAACAGAATTGAGTTGCCTTTTGGGAGTTAATTGAACACTGTCCTGGGTGCAGTGAAAGCCTTGAATGTCTCTCCCGCTCCCCAGCCCCTCCCGCCGCACGCTCTGCTCCCCGTGCTATGACTCCTGGCTCCAGACGCGCTGTCCGAATGCCAACTTCTTGACAGAGCCTTTGCCCAGCTCATTCATTCTCTGCACTTCCACGTTCAGCCAGTCACATTTGTTGATGAGTTCAACACGCATACTGATCTTTTGCTATAGGCCAGGCATTGTTCTGTGGATACAAAGAGCCATTTATTCAATTAATCAGTTATCAATATTTACTGAGCAATTATTACATGTGCTAGGTGCCAGTAAGCAGAGAACAAAACAGCCTTCATGGAACTTACAATCTATGAGGAAAGTGATGGAGACAAATGGACTGCAGAAGTCCAGCTTACTGCACAATCCCAGAGATCCGAGGAGGGACGGTAAGGTGATATTGAAATGAGTCCGACACTCTTTTTCTTTGGTGCCTTAGGCCAGTTTATTTACTCTGAGAGACCAGCTTTCTTGCCAGTCTCTCGGCCTAAAACTGACTGACTGACTGACAAAGGAACTATCTCTATTTTAAAGACAAGGCTTTTTTTTTTTTTACAACAGCAGAGAAAACTACAAATCATTAACAGCTCTAAAAGGTTGACATACAAGAGTACTTTAATTTTCACCTAGGCTTAAACAAATGGATGCTATGATAAGGAGGTTTCCTAATCTATGTATTAGCCAGGAAACAGTATTAAACTACAAAACTGTAGGTCCTAGTTAATGGCTGAACATATATTTTTAAAGTCTTAAATCTCTCTGAGTTATAGATGTATGCAGAGGTTGCTCTTTGTACTTTTGAGACTTAAAGAAAACATCACGTAGGCAATGGCATTCTTAACCATGAACTACATTTGTTAGAGCTTCAGGTGCTTGGTTACTATCAGGCAACAGGAAGGTCTTATTTACATTTTTTTTGAGATGTGAATCTATTGTTTTGTTTAACCTTTTACTAAAATCTACTATTTTCAGCTAAAAGCTTCCTAACTTTCCTATTTATCTAGTCCTAGTAATAAAACATTCCTGCTCAGTAGTAAATTTCTGGCTTTGGAAAGGCTGTATAAGACATTTCTTAGTAAATGGCTTCTCTAGCAATTAGCAGTTGCTTCTACTTTTAGTGTTCAGGTTGCTGGTTTGCTAAATGGCTTAATTCCTCTCCTTAACCCTTTTAGGTGGGGCAGTAGGCTAGCAGTTGGAAGCCTTTGTTTTCAGAGGTCAATGAGCATTGCCACATCTACATCATGCAAGCCATAAGCTAGACTTGGGAGAGAACTGCCCCTGGTCGCCTGCCGCTGCGCAGTGGTGTCCCATCCATATCCGACTGTGCCGAGAAATGGGTGTGGGTTGGTTCTCTACAAATCAGCGTCTATGGATCTGGTGCAGGCTGGCCTGCAACAATGGACACATTACATATATATACTGTGTTAGATAAACCTGAAGGAAAACAAAGCTGAAAGGAGGAGGGGCGTGTGAGGTCAGGCATTGCGATTTTAGAGCAAGTGGTTAGGGAAGGCCTCTCTATAACGATGATGTCAATGATGTCCCGAGGAAGGGAGGGAGCAGGCCCTGCAGATGTCTGGGGCAGAGCTGTGCAAACAGAGGAACAGCTGTGCAAAGGTCCTGAGGCAGAAGAGTGCTGGGTAAGATCGGTGAAACGTCAGTAACCTGTCTGCGTGTGTAAAGGGGCAGTTGTTGGAGATGAGATCATCAAGAAATAATGGGGGCAGGTCATCTGATAAACATGAGAAGAACTTTGACTTCAACTCTGAGTGACATGGGGAGGCATTTGGGGCTTGAAGGCAGAGGGGTGATATTTTTGGCTGTGGTAACGATTGACTAGATAGAGGTGGGGGAAGGGAAGAAGTAGGGAGGCCAGGTGAACACCCCTGCAGTAGTGCAAGTGAGAGACGATGGTGGTGAGGAGCAGGGTGTGGGATGGTGGGGGTGATGAGAAGACTGTGTAAATTTTGAAGACAGAGCTGAAAGGGTTTACTATGGATCAGACAGGGGATGTGGAAGAAAATGAGGTACAATTAAGATTTCAGGCCTGAAATCTGGGAAAATAGGATCAGAGTCAACACCTGCCGCAGGGAGCTCACCAGCTACAGAGGGCCCTCAGGTGGAGGACTCCCTGACTCAAGGACTGAGAGCTGTGGGAGCAGGTTGTTCAGTGTCAGCTGAGCCAACAGGGAGCAGTAGGGATTTGCCGGCTGGCGAGGTGGTGGGGATATTCCAGACTGAGGACCCATGGAAGGGCAGGAGACTCTGGGAACCCTGAGGCCACCCCAGCAAAGCTGGGCAAGGGAGCAAGTGGCTACCAAGGAGCTTGAAAAGCCAGTGTGGCTTCAGTGTTGCCAGAGCAACCCAACAGGCTCCCCACCCCATTTTCCTTTGACAGTTCACCATGTAGAAAAGCTAAATGCAAAATTTGACCATCTCCTTTGCAGCTGAGAGTGCCCATGTGACATAGGTCTGGCCAATGGCACAGAAGCTCATCTGCTGGGGGTTGGCAGCGCAAATGTGCTTTGTTCTCCTCACAAAGGAGACCTCATGGCTGCTGGTCAGCACCTCTTGCTTCTGCTCAGTGTAAATCGTGGTGCGGAGTTGCAGCAAGCAGCTTGCAGCCCCGGGCTGGCAAACCCGCATGCTAAGGAAGGTGAAGTGGCAAGTCGGAAAGAAGTCTCGATGAGATGAGCCAATGCTCCAGCTCTGCCCGCCCACTTCTAGGCCTCTTGCATGTAAAATCACAAAATGGCTTTGCTTGCTTAAGCTTCTGTCTGTCAGATGTTCTTTAAGTGCCCAAAGTGGGCCCAAGTGACAGAGGCAGAGCTTTGCAGACCTTGCAGACTTGCTCTGACCTCTGGGCAGTGGGGAACTGCTGAAGGGGTTTGAGGGGAGTAATGTGGTTTGATTTTTATTTAAAAAAAAAAAATCTCTCTGGCAGCAACATGGGGCTGGACTAGAGGCCAGAGGCAAGGAGCCTGTGCTTCTCGATATGGGCGGAGCTTAAGGTTGGTGTGGCCCGGGTGTGGCTCTGAATGGGCCCTTCTTAGTCCTGTTCGCCTGTCCCTGCAGGCCCTCATGCTCTCTCTGCTTTCCTCCCTACTCTGCTCTCTGCTCTCTCACTTGGTGCTGGCCCTCTCAAGCTCCCTCGGGGGCCTGTCACTGTACCCAACCAAGCAGGAGACTGTGCTTGCCTCTTCCTTTCCTCTCTGACACTCATGACCCTTCCTGGATTCTGGCCACGTCCACCCACAATGGTGACTGTGAAACCGTGTGGGTAAGTAGCCCTGCTAAGGGGTCAGAGGGCTGGATTCTAGACCAGGCCTTGCCCTCATTGTACTGAAGAGCCTCAGACAAATCACTTTAACCTCTGCAGGCCCGGTTCACTTTCTCTGAGATCAGGGCTTAGAAATCAAAGGTCTTGTGCCGCTCTAACATTCTGTAACACAGGGACGTCTGGACCCAGCAAGCATGACTGTCAACCCGGTGGACCGGGAGCATCTCCTGGAAGCTTCATGTCCCAGAACCGTGTCCTCTATTCTCCATCGTGCCTGAGAGCCCACCATTAGGTATTTCATTCTGTTGGGTCCTGAAGACCTTAAGACTTTCCCTGCATTCCTACTGATGAGCAAATACTCCTCCAGGGGGCTCCCTTCAGTCTCTGCCTACTAGCTGGAGAGGGAAGGAAAGAGAGTGACTTAACGAGAATTGATAAAAATTTCTTGCTGTGAAAGAAACATGGGGACAAGAAGGGGGAGGGGATTGACTGGAAATATCCATAAGTAGACTATATTTGCTCAGCAACCACCTGTCACTGAGTCATCCATCATACCCTGCCCACTCTCTGTTACCATCTGGCCCGTCCCCATGCCTGTCCAGTTAATGTATTGACTTGGTTCTTGAGTCCACTTCTTATTACAGCTTCCCTCCGTGCTGCCTTCTCCCTGTCTTAGATAAACCATTCAGGTGACAGCTTACTCATTTCTTTTCAAGGCTTTGGGATGTCTGCCAAATGCTTACTTACATTTTTAAAGAGAGAGGTCCTGGCATGGCGTAGCTGGACTCTCTCCTCAGGGTCTCACCAAGCTGAGATCAAAACTTCAGTTGCAGGGGTAGGGGCACTGACTGGTGTGGCTCAGTGGGTTGGGTGTCCTCCTGCAGACTGAAAGGTCACTGGTTCAATTCCCAGTCAGAACACATGTCTGGGTTGTAGGCCAAGTCCCCGGTTGGGGAGTGTGCAAGAGGCAACCGATCAATGTTTCTCTCAAACATCCATGTTTTTCTCTCTTTCTCCCTTAAAAAAAAGAGGGTCAGCTGGGTCTGCGGCCGCACCTGCAGCTTGTGGTTTTCTCCTAAGCTCATTCAGTTTGTTGGTGGAATTTAGTTCTGGGGGTTGGAGGACTGAAGTTTCTGCTTTCTTGCTGGGTGGCCCTCAGCTCTGAGAGGCCTTCCTCAGGTCCCAGACACCAGGCCCCCATAAGCAGTCCTCGGAGGGCAGTTTGCTTTCCTTTTTGAGGAAAGGACAAATCTATTTTTGCCAGTCGGCTAAGATGGAGTCATCTTCCCAAGCTCCACTCGCATGAGAGAAGGGGATTGGACAAGGCATGCGTACTGGGGTGTGGGGATCTGGGGGACCACCTGGAAGCCTGATTACTCTCCCCACCATCCTCCTTTCCCCCTGCTCTCTTCTCTTTGTGAGAGTTAATCTCTATATGCTTTCTACCTCTAAGAAATTGTAGTCGGATGCTAGAATAGGAATTTTATTGTCAAAAAGGAATATGAAGTTAATCAAAGAAATCTGAATAGAAGGGTATACCCCTCATTGGCTAATCTAAAGCCCACTGATTTATTTACCAAACCATGGCATTTTCTGTGTTCTAGGTCGTGCTGCTGAATGCTGTGTATTCATGATCTCATTTAATCCCCTCATCGTTGGTGTGAGGGGGGCATGTACTTCCATGTCACAGATGAGGACTCTGAGACACACTGGGGCTCACACAGGTAGCAGGCAGAGAACGAAGCCTGTTCAAAGCTCAGCACTGAACCACTAGGCGACACTGCCTCTGGCTGTCACCTCAGCTGGGTGTGTGCTGGGGGTGAGAGGAACAACAAGGCACCGCTCAGAATGACGGTCCTCCGTTGCGTCGGGTGGGAGCGAAGCTGTCTCTGCACATCTGCTGCTTAGACAGCCTCCCTCGGCGTCTCTCTCTGCGACTGGGGTGTCTGACGGTTTCAAATCAGCCTCCAGGAGTCTTCGTTAGAGATACAACTTGGCATAAGAGAAGAAGGATTTCACACCTCAAAAATCAGAAATAAGAGACTGTGAGTGTGCTAAACCCAGGGAGAGCCTCCAGCGTTCAGGACTTGCGTAAGTTTTGACTAGAAATCTCAGGCACTTGAAATAGAAATGCTGACCGACCCCACACAAAGCACACACCTGACCTGGGCCGATCGCCCAGGCCTCTGCACGGGCCAGCAGTGCCTTGGCATTGCTTCTTCAGAAATTAGGTCTCGATTGGTTGCTGCCAGGGTTTTGATCAAGGCTTGCGAAGGAGGCAGGAAGCTATTGGCACAAAATGGCCACAGGCTTTGTTTGGAATCTTTGTCCACTCACGTGGACTGAGAAAGCACCACGGCAAGCCTGATGAATGTGTAACAAAAACAACTTCACAACGAGGTGAAGACCAGGGGCGTTGGCCCAAGTGCTGTGTTTAAATACCTGCTTTGCCACCTGCTTTGCCATTTGACAGTTGTTTGACTTAGGGATTATTTTTTTGAACGATTCAACTTTATTTCATCTACCGTTACACTGCTGCAATTTTAATATAAGTGAGCATTGATCTCTTCTTTATTGAGGTGTAATCGACATGCAACATTACATTAGTTTCAGCTGTACCACATCAGGATTGAATATTTGTCTATATGGCAAAACAATCACTACAAGGCACCTGTCTGCCATCCATCAGCACACATAGTTACAAACATTTGTTCTTGTGTGGAGAACTTTTGAGATCTGCTCTTTCAGCAGCTTTCAAATATATAATACAGTCTTATTAACTATAGTTAATGTCTAATTAACTATTAGGCATTACTCCCCCACTTAGGGAAGCTTTTTTACCCTCCCCGAGCCTGTTTCCTCTCTGTGAGCGGGGCACCCCCATGAGAGATTGTGAATGGTACTAAGTCACCTAGCCCGTGGCGGAGCCCCTGCCCCCAGAGAGTGTCTCACGAGAGACAACCGTCGTTGTATTGCTCCTGCGGCTGCTGCTTTTGTGCCCCGCGCTGTGTCTGCCAACGTCCAGCAGAGGTGCCTCCAAGCCCTAGTGGCAGCTCAGTTGAATTGCAAGCAGGAAATGCCCCATCTTCTAAGAAAACTTCTTTTAGGTTCGGCTCCTGAGCAAGCCTGGGGTGCCGGAGAAGCTGTCAGTAAGAGAGGATGTTCAGAGCCACACTGATAAATGCACGGATACCAACAGAAGAAGAGAGTGTGGCCGGAGGTCCGGGAGCAGGGCCAGGCACAGACAAAGGCCTGGAGGGGAGACAGGGCCCTGTGGTTTGTCCTTGCTGGCACTTAAGTCCCTGTGTATTTCCTGGCCTGCTGTCTGGAAGAATTCATGTAGGAGTTTGAAATATACGAAGCATCACCAACTGTGTCACTGAGAGATTTAAGTGTTTTGAAAAGTTTCTGCCTGTGTGTGTGAGCAGCACACACACACCCCCCCCTCCACACACATGCACTTGAAGGCAACAGTTTCTAAAAGTTTAACGATGATTCTGGTCTGAGGAATGGGAACCTATTTTACAAACTGTGACCTAGAGGAGTGAGCCCATGGCCTCTCTGATGCAGGTGCCCCTGGGAACAACATCCCCCCCCCGCCCCCCCGGTTTTTAAAGTGGCAACCCTGTTAGCCCGATCCAGGCCCTGTGGCAGGCACTTTACCTGCGGCGTGCCAGACGTGTCATTGTCTTTATGCACGCCCCTTAACTCAGTCTGCTGGCCATTTCGTTTCCTGTGCGCACACGCCATTTGATGGAGAAGGGACTCAGTGACAGCCTGACCAGCCTGAACTCCAGGGCTGGGCCTCTGGGCCTCTGCGGTCACTGCTCTGGTGGTTGTTGTTCTCGAACCCTGAATGGAGGCCCTTTGTGCCCGTGCACTTGTGACCTGGAAGGAACACAGACCAGAGGACTGTGCACACAGACGGGATGGGTGCTTTCAGCCCCTGGCGTTCCTTCCTGCCCATTGATTTCATCCCCTTATCTACTCAGCTTTGTCTGCATCTCGGCTCTTTCAAAGTGTGCCACAGAATGACACCATCTGAAAACAGAAGTATCTCCCCCAGATCTCCTGAAAAAGAAAGAAAAGAGAAAGAAAGAGAGAGAGAGAGTTTGTGTCAACCAGACAAAAAAACTCCCTGGGCAATCTCACTGTTCTTGGGCCTCCGGATACTATAACTTATGGGCAAACGCAGCTGCAAAAGAAAGCAAGACCACCCCCAACCTCAAGACCCCATCCATCGGCCGAGACCCCAGCCCTCCCGGCAGGGTCAGGCCTGTGGCCGCCAGCCCGGCCTGGCTGCCCCCGCTCTGTGCACCATTAGGAAGCTTGGGTTTCTCTGCATCTTCATCCTTCTCTCCGTGGATTCTGCTCTTCACACGCAGGGGTTACTATGGTAATAGCAAAGTCCTGTTGTGTTAGGAAATTTTGTGGGAATATAATTTAGGCAGAAGCATGAATCCGGTGTGTTTATATTTTTGTGAGGATGGAAGCCCAGATTCGGAGTTCCCAGGGGAGCTGGAGAAACTCAGGTCAGAGCACAACTGTCCAAACCCCCACCCGCACCCCTCAGAAGTGGGCCACTGGGCCAGGGGTCGCAGTGGCCAGGCCGGGACAGAGGATCAAAACCGTGGCCCTCACCCCTTTCAGTGAGCTGTCAGACTCCAGGCACGCCCATCACCCCTACCCTTGGCAGATCTCCTTGAGTGAGTAAACGAGCCTGGGCCTGGTTTTCTGTTTGCTCCCCAAGCTTTTCCTTTCCCTCCTTACCAGTTGTGGTGAGGCAAGGAGGCTGGCCCGAGAGCCTCCTCAGAGCAGGGCCTGAGGCTAACTTTGGTTTTGCCCCCTCTTCTACTCCCCATCCACCCGATTCTAGGCTCAGTGGACATGCAGCAAATGCATAGGTTTGCTTACAGCCCACGGCAGTGGGGAACAGCAGAGACGGATTTCGTCAGGGCTGTGGACGGGGTTGGGGAAATGGGCAGCCTCCTCTGCAGAGACCTGTCTGAGCCGAGGCCTGGGGCGAGAGGACATCTGGGCTTTCAGGGGTCTAAGACATCTCTGCAGGGGTTGAGAAAGTGACTCCCACCCCTCCACTAGACGATCCAGGGCACGTCTGGATGACTCTACTATATAAAATAGTCCTGGGACTCGTGACGTGACCCCCAGTCCCTCACGCCTTCCACCATTTTTTGGGCTAATTACCCCTTTCTTTGCTTTGCAGCATAAGTCATGGGGAGGTGACTTAGCTGTTCACAAGAGCACTTCGTAGAAACCATTGTCTCCTGGAACACGAGCGCTGCCACAGACCGAGAGATCGTCTGGAACAGTGAGTGACTCACAGCCTTTCCCCACCCCACGCTCTGAAGAGCCCGTCTGTCAGCGGGAGGAGACTCCCACCGCAGCGATGCGGACTAGGGGCAGGAAGGGGAGGCCTCACTTGGAGTCTCAGGGGAGGGGGTGAACCTGTCAGCTTGCTTTCATCCAGAAGGCAGAGCGCTTGGGGAAGACAATGTAAAACGGATGTATTTTGAAAAAGGTGGTCAAGAGGACCCTAGACCACACAGCTGGAAGAAGTCCTGAGCCACCTACGCCCGTGATTCTGACAGCCCTCTGTCTACACTGAAAATCACCAACCAAGTTAACACCTCCTTTTGTAGACGTGGGAAGCCAGGGAGACCCAGAGAAGTGAAGGAGCCAGAAACACGCAGTAAGAGACCAGGCCACGTGTCTAACCCAGGTCCCCGAGGCCCAGTCCAGGTTGGGACGTAGCACAGAGCACAGCTGTCTAAAAAGAACAGTGCATTCTGAAGGAGACGAGTAAAGCGTACTGATCTATTCACTCATTAGTTTAAAATGTGGGAAGAAGGAAGAGTCCAGGAAGTTGTTGAAAAGAAGCTGGAGAAGGCAGGGGAAGCTGGCATCAGCCGGAGGCAGAGACAGTGGGGCCTGGTGCTCAGGACGGGAGGACCCTGCTTGGTGGACAGCAGGCGCTGCTCCCCAGGATCGGCGGCGGGGATGGGGAGGGGTGCAGGTCACTGGAGCCAGCATGTCCAGTGACGCCATGTTGCTTGCGCACCAGCTCTGCCACTCACTTACCAGCCAAGTGACTTTGGCAAATTTCCTAATCGCTCTGTGCTTCAACTTCCTCATTAATAAAAATGAAGATAATAATGAAAATCCTCATCTGACAAGTTGCTGTGAGGATCAAACAAGTTGGTAAGTGTAAACTGTTTGGAAGAGAGTCAAGTAGAAAGTGTCCAGCTATATGAACAATGGCGTTCGTGTTGCCCTGGCTGGTTTGCAGAGAATGTCAGAGTTGTTCTAAAACCTGAGCAGTTGAAAATGCAACAGTGTAGACTGGGATTTATCCAGAGCCACCGAGTCTATCTTGGGCACATCACTGAAGGACTTGGGTGTTGGGGCCCGTGATATGTCTGCCAAGTTTAGTGCCCAAAACTTTCCACCCATCTTTTCCCAGCACTCCCTGCAGTTTCCAGCCATCCTTCCATCCTGCTCCCAGGTGGGGCTCCATCCCACTCTCCAGTGATGGCTGGCTGCAGCCCCTCCGCACAAGGGGGTGGCTCTCCCAGGAAGGGAGACCCGTATTTGCAACTTCACTGAGAGCTGCCATCAAACCTTCCCTGTGTCAGATGCCTGTCCCTGCTAGGTTGTCAACAGCTGCATGGACCAACAACTCCTAAACACTCACGGGATACTGCTACTGCATGCCAGAGTAACTCATAACCACTTCAGGCAGTAGTTACAGTTTTAATATTAGTGCCCCAGAAATATTGTGGTTTTGATAAAAGGAAAACAAATTGCTCATCAAGAAGGGCTCCTGATCACAGCAGATTGAACCGAGGCTTCCTCAGGGCGATGCCCACTACTCTCACCGTATCCCCAACTCTCCTCTCCCCCCGTAAATCCCAAATGCTGCCATTCACGTCTACCTTAAGTCCCAAATATGCCTCCAATGCCATCTGTCCCAAACCAAATGCACCACCTTTATCTTCAAAACTGCCTTCTCTTACGCTTTCTCCCCAGGGATGGCAGCCCCACAACCACCCACTACTGAAGTCGGACATTTATTCTGCATCCCTCCTTCTTCCTGAACACCCTCAGGTCTGCTGGAAAGCGGGTGACCAACTGCTATGGTCTGAATGTTTGTGTCCCCCAGTATCCATATGTTAAAGCCCTGGCCCGCACAGCGACAGTAGGTGGGAGTGGGGCCTTCGGGAGGTGGCACAACAAGAAGTCTCTGACTTGAAGGAGGCCCTCGCCCAACCGCGCTGGTGTTCTGGTCTCGGACCCCCGTGTCCAGAACTGAGAGAAGCACACGTCTGTTTTGTACAAGCCACCCAGGCCGCGGTGTCTGATACAGCAGCCCAAATGGACTGAGAGACCAGCTGTCCCAGTCTTCCGGGGACCAAGGAATGTCCCAGGATGTAAAAATTCTGGTGCAAAAATTGGCCGTCGGGAAAACAGATGAGTTAGTCACCCTAGGTGAGCCTCACCTCCAAAAATTTTGACTCCATCCCGAGTCCTATCTTCATGGCTCCCTTGCTCGTTCAGGTTGTTCTCACACTCCCTGGGCCACCGCTGTGGCCTCCTAATGTATCTCAACGCCCCAGCCTTGCCCCCCCCCCACACTCCCCCTCACAAACAGCAAGCATGGTGTCTTTTTAGAAGCAGCTCTGAGCAGGTCACTTCCCTTTGTGGCTCCCCTGTGACTCCGTTGGCTTCCCAGTGGCTCCCATTACCTGCAGGATGGAGCCAAGCTCCTCACCTGGCACACAGTGGCCTCTGTGGTCTGGCCACTGGCAACCACTCCAGACTCTCAGCCACCTGCTGAGCACCTTTACATGCCAGTGAAGCAAACTGGCCTCTGGTATCTTCCATGCCCTCCTGCCAAGCTTGCTTTTACATCCTTGCTCCAGCTATTTGTCTTAATTTGGGCTCCCTGAGAAGCAGAGCCTGAGACAAGGATTTGGAGGCAGATAGTTTATTTGGGAGGCAATCCGAGGAGGCAGGAATGAGAGAATGAGGACCGTGAGACAGGGAAGGAGGAATGGCCAATCCGTAGATCAGGGTGCACTGTGGCAGTGATTTCCACATGTGTGTAAACACACAGTCCTGAGAATCTACACGTTTTGAGCACAGCTCCATGTGACTCCTGTGTGAGCAAGTGTGGATCATGTCTGTGGGATGGGAATTAATTTGGCAAAGGTGTATCTTAAAAAATTCTAGCTTGCTGATCACCTGGTCCTGTCTGCCACCAGACCTGAATCTACATTCCAATGCCTTGCTAATGAGTAATCCTACCCCTGTTGAATTGCTAATGCCCCTGACAAAAACCCTGGCTGAACAAGCCAAGGGGTTTTTTTCCTGGGATTGGGAGGAATCAGCCACGTAGCCCATGGTATTACTTTCCCCGCGTGTCTCGGTACACGCATGAGTCACGGCACCCACGGGTACGGCTGGTCCGGTCTACCCCGTGTCAGTGCATGACCTTCAACATCTTTTTGGGAGACACAATGCAATTCAGAACGAAGGGGGTGCTCTCCACTTGCAGGACCCCTGCTCTTAGTGATGGGTGGAGAGCTTGGCACTCGCAGTCCAGGACGTGAGCGTCGGCACGTGAGCGGGCACCAGGCCGTCTCACTGTTTCATCAGGGCTCCTAACGTCCATGGCGCATCCACACCCAGCATCTAGCCCCCCGGGGGTGGAGCACAGCAAGTCGTTATCTTCCCCATCAACTGGTCTTTTCAGACAATGTAGAACCAGTGTCCAAGCACCCCTGAGTTCCTTTTCTCTTTCCTTCCCTCTCCTTTGACATCCATCAGCATTTCCAGCTGTAAGGGCTGGGTCGCTTTTTATAGAGTAACCCCAAATCAAGGTCACGAACATATGTTCCAGGCAAAATTCTGGGAGTAAGGTGGCCCTTAAGCATCTGTGCCGTGTTGTGCAATATCTGTATCTCTCAGACTTTTGGGGGTGCTCAGACCAACTTCTACTGCCTATCTCTGTCGCCAAACCTGAGGGCTTCCCCTGGCAACCCCAGCCCAACCTCTGAAGTCTCTGCCCACCTCCAGGTAGACCAGAAGTGCTGGGAAACTCACAGCCCCGGAAGCAGCCTGCCGGGGTGGCGCATGAATACCCCTGCTCCCAGGCTCCGGATGGTGCAATTCTGAGCTTTTACACCATCTCTCAATTTCTCCACGGGTTATCAGCTGCCTGTCCTTCTCTCTGTCACCTCCCTGCTGGCATGCCCTGCACTTCTCAAATAAAATACTCACACGTGAGTCCTTGCCCCCAAATCTGCTTCAGGGAAAACCCAAACTAAAAGACCCCATGGGTTGGGCCCCAGGCCTTTGAGATTCCTCAGAGGAGCCTGTGGATCAGCGCCGCCCAACAGAACTCCCTGGGACGATGGGAATGTTCTAGAGCTGCACGTACATACCCGTAGTCACTAGCCACAGGCGGCTGTGGAGCACCTGAAATGTGGCTAGTGTGACTGACAGGTGAATTTTTAATTTTACTAAATTTTAACTCATTTATATTTAATTAGCTACATAGGGTTTATGACTATTATATCAGATAGCATGTGTCTGGAGAAAAATCATACCTTTCTCTTGCCCATTCTTAATAGAATTAACAAGTACTTTGATCTGTAAAAATCAAAGGTTGGAGGTTGATCAGGAGAAGGATGGGGGGTGGAGGGAGAAAACCCTGGCTTTTGACAGTTGCCTTCCACCTGTTTCTCTGGAGGACAGCGGTGTGGTTGGAGGGTCGGGGTCACTCGGGGGCCATGCCCTCAGAACAGCAGTGCACTGTGGGAGTCGCATGTCAGAGACTCGCCTGCTGCAATTACGAGGATGCTCGTTGCTCTGGAAATTAGTTCAAATAGATGACTCCAGTGTTCCCTGGGTAAGGTCCTTCAAAATCCAAGCCAATTTAATAACTCTTGTTCTTCTTCTTTCTTTTTATAAAAAATATTTTATTTATTTACTTTTAGAGAGAGAGGAGGAGGGAGGTAGAAAGAGGGAGAGAAACATCAATGGGTTGCTTCTCACACACCCCCAGCTGGGGACCTGGCCCGCAACCCGGGCACGTGCCCTGACTGGGAATCCAACCAGTGACCTTTTGGTTCATGAGCCTGCACTCAATCCACTGAACCACACCTGCCAGGGCCTTTTGTTCTTCTTTAAGACAAATGTTCTTAGAGACAATGTTTCTCATGACCTTGAATTTTTTTAGGTCATCATGAGAGGCTGAGAGCAGTCTCCTTTGGAGGAACATTGACCACATATTTCTAGGAGAGAATGTTCGCTATTAAGCATTTGCAGGGAAGAGAAAACAATAAAAATCTCTTCTGCATAAGGAGCAGAGTGAGGTTGTCCAGCAGAGTGAGGAACTCAGAATTTTGTCATTAGGCAGCATTTTGTGTCGTGACCAGTCCCATTTTGAGACAAAGGTGTGTACAGCACTGTGACAGGTGCGGGCTTCGGGGTCACCGTGACCTGGGGCGGACACGCAACGCTTCCTCTGTGTGACCGGGAGACTTCGGGCTTGCTGTCGGCTTTTTCCCGTTTGCAGAGTGGGCACAGCGAGGGCACCCGCCCCACAGCCGTGTGCAAGGAGCAGATGAAGCAACGGAGGGAGGGGTCAGCACGTTGCCGGGCATGTGGAAAGCACCCAGTAAATGCTGTCGTCTCCACACGTCATCGGACGGAACAAGTTCCAGTCCCAGCGCTGTCATTTATTGATCATGTGACCTTGGCCGAGTTGTTTAACCTGGGTCTTAATATCCTCATTTTTAAAATGGGGATATCTAGCTTGAAGGATTGAATAAAATAAAGTACTTGGTATGTAAAAGATACTGATTATACACTTTTCATTATACCTTTTTTTCCTATAATTATAGGCACACAGTAGGGATGCAATAAATAATTTCTGACTTGATTTTCCCCCTCTGCTGAAAAATATTAGATCTCTTTGAAATCCCTTCAGTGGATTTTGAAATTTGTGTAGTGTTCTGTAGTTTATGAAGATATGTCAGGGATATTCTCTCATTTGACTTCTTGTTTTTACTGGCTATAGCCAGGGATAAGCTTTGTATTTCACATGTTCATTGCTTCTCGGTCTGATGGCTAAAATCAAGCGTGTGCATATTCACTTCAGTCATATTTTTGTGCATACTCAAGTCCATTTCAGGGATGAGGAGCTGGGCCAGGAATAGAAATAATAGAAATTATCTGAGTGCTTTGCATCCAGCACTGGGTCCAGATTTCCCATATGATTTCACCTTGCCTTCGTTGCAATCCTTTGTTATTCCTTGAAGGGGCCATTATCACACCCATTTCACAGATAGGAAAACTGAGGCAAAGAGTGGTGAAATAGGTGGTCCAAGATCGCACAGGGCCAAGTTTCAAGGCCAGGCTGTGTCCCTCCAGCTACGCTGTGTCCTTTTCCCAACGACCTCCACTCCGGCGAAATCTTGTCAAAACGAGTCTGGCCAGACAAAAGAGTGGCTCTGCTCTTTCCTCTCCCTGAACCGCTGGTTCCAGCAGCAGGTCTCAGGGCCCTCCCTCCCCTCAAGGTCTAGGTGGACAGCAGCTGTTCCCCCTCGCCACACCTCAGCAATGGCTCCTGTGCTCACTTCTCTCCAGTTAAAGCGCTCAGTGAAGCATCTCCCGTGATAATGTATGTCCAATAGCTTTAGCTAACAACTTGGGACATTGGTTTCCTGCTCCGGTTCTGCTGAAGGCCTTTCATCGTTCCAATGAAGACCAGGTAGGTGAAGTTTCTGGTTAAGTGGGCATGTAGTATGTGCTGGTGTGAGTGTTGCAGGGAGTCGAAAACAAGTTTGCTGGTGTCGTCTAATCTCTGTCTGTCTGTCTGTCTGTCTGTGTCTCTCTTTCTCCTCCCTCCTTCCCTCTCTCTCTGGCTGTTTTGTCTAAATGGACCAAACTGAATGGATGTTATTTCACAAACACAAATGTGTTGCAAAAATAAAATTTTTTAAAGCAAGCTGGCCTCTCGTTTCCAGGCTGGCTGGGGTGGGTTGAACAGTAACCATACATGGGCTAGATCCGGGCTGCGTGTCACATAATTCACATTCTTGGCTTCCTGAGTCACTTTTCATTATCTATCCTTTTCCGGAGAGCCTGCAGCGTGTGGGCAGCAAGGGACAGGAAATCAGATAAGCCCCATCTGCCTGCACATCTGCTCAGAGGCCTCTCTACCTGGTTCTGGAGAAAGAGTTTCACGTTTAAAGGAATGTGACAAAATTTCCTGTATGGAGTTCTTAATCCCTCCAGTCAGTGGACATTTCTGGTCTGGAAGCTGCCTGGCTGCCGTGAGAGGCTGAATCCGAGCAGAAGGCAGCGCTTTCCATCGAAGAGTGTTTCTCGTGGAGGGGACATCAGCGCCTCAGACGGGGGACAGCTGGTGAAGTTGTTCTCAGAACAGGAACCGTTGTCCAAATTCAGCCCTTCATTCCAAACCCACTCCTGTTCTCTTTCCTCTCAGCTGTCAGGACACATTCTTCTCCTGTGCAAAACCCAGCCTTCTCCAAGGGAGAAGCCGCTTCGGGAACTTTCTGTCGGAAGGCTATCCCTAAGTGGTGGGAGGCTTCCGAACGCCTCTCTCCTCTGCTCACAGGCCTGCTCCCTCTATCTGTGCCCCCCCCCCCCGGATTTGAGTAGAAAACTTAATAAGGGACCATCCTGTGAGAGTCTTCAAGGGGTCTCTGCTGAGGGTAAGGCGAGGTGTTCATTACACCCTGAAGTGATCCTTTTTTGAGGTCGAGGCTTAGAATTGGGACCCCCGTGGAAGTAGTCGGCTTCTCTTGTAAGGACTTGCTAAACCAGTCCCGGAGCCACACAGGCAAGGGCCCGTGGGGCGATGCAGGTAACCAATGAGGGGCGTGGGCAGGGCAGCCATGTGGGGAGCCCGTGTGTGCTCCAGGGGGCACGGCTACACCTGCTCCGGCTGATGGCCGCCAGCGGGGAGGCAGGCTGATTTTTTTAAATAAAGGTGACCTCGAAATATGTCCAAACAAAATGAAATATCCCCATTTTTTAAGGTTGGCAACCAAACAACTGAAAAACAAACATAAAAATAAACAAACCAAAGGAAAAAGAGTTGCAAACAAGACACTGGAAAGGCCCAAACTGAACACACCCATGGGTCACGTCTGGCCCATGAGCCATCGTCCGCAGCTTCTGCTGAACCTCCTTCATCGACCATCAGACCCACGTCCATGGCCCCCCCTCAGCAAGCCGAGGGGCACCCCGAGTTTTCTGTGCTTAATTGTTTCTCAGGCTTCATTTTGTGCATCCTTGGTTTTGGGGGGGAGGGGCTGGTTTTTTGCTCCATCCTCATCACTCAATCCTTTTGATTATTGTATGGCTAATCGCTTGTGCCGCTGAAGGGAGCCTTTTGGAGCAAGAAAGGGGGGTCAGCAATTCCCTAGCTGCAGCGTGCCTTTCCTCCCTGTTCTCCCAGGCCCGCCTGTTTGGACGAGTCTTCGGGTGAATGCTGATAACGCTAAGACGGTCAGGGTAATTTCACGCCCCCTGCCAGGGATTGGCTGAGGCATGGTCATGTGGCATGAGTGGCCAATGAGGTGGAAGGTAAAATCTGACCGGAGGGGTGCACTCTAGAAAAGTTTTCCTTACGAAAAGCTCCTGCATCTTGATGCCATTGTGAGTCTCAGAGTCGACCTCCCTGACTCTCCCTCCTCTGCTTCCGCTTAGATGAGATGATCGATTTTCCTTTTCACTACAGCGGATTTTAATCTTTTTTTTTTTTTAATAGGGTTTTTTTTTGGTCAGAATTGTGTCAGTTTTTGCTACTTTCTCATATCAACATTTTAGCCGTATCTGGCCCTCTTACTCTATAATATGATTGGAAATAAGACTCGCACCTCCCAGAGAAGCACAGACCCCTGAAGAATCTGCAGTGGGGGTGGGGTCAAGGGTGTTCATTACCTTCCAAGTGGCCACTGTGCCCAGATGTGTCCCTTCCTCCTTAATTTCAGGTCCCTTCCAATACTTTCCATTTCCTGAGCCCATTGAGGGTACAGAAAACACCGTTGACGGTGAGGGTGAAAGAGGTAGTAATAGTAACGACTCCTCAATACTGAGACTTTGTGTCAGACTCTGTTCTAAGCACTTTGTGTATATTATCCCATGTAACTCTTACAGCGAACCTATGAGGAAAGTTATCCGCATTTCGCAGATGGGGAAACTGGAGGCAAGGTCCCACAGCGAGCCCCCCTGCAGAGCTGGGGTTCCACGCTAGGCAGTCCAGCTCCAGGGCGTTCACAGTGCTTAGTCCTGGGCGTGGGAAGAAGGGATAGGGGAATGTTTATTTACCACTCTCTGCATGATATGGATTTAAAAAATTTTACACATGAACTGCTTTTTGCTGGGTTAAAGATACTGGACTTGACAGCCAGCTCACACTGCCGGGAGTGCATGTCCAAAGACGGTGAGCCTTCACCTCTGGTGTGCTAACCTTCGTAACCCTATTCCTACAGGTGTCCACCATTTTCCTACTGATGAGACCTTGGATGAAGACAGGGAGAGGGTGGGTCCTGCAGTAAGAGTGTGGGGCCCCAGTGTCGTCCCTGGACGGCCTCAGCTCAATTACTTCGGACTTCGGGGGTGTCGGGAGAGGAACCTCAGGCAAGGGTGTGGGGAGCTGAGCTTGGGCAGGGCATCTTGGCCCTTAGACTGTGTGTATCTCGAGAGTGGAGGGCAACCGATATGTTTTCACAAAGTGAACATGTGATTTTCTTGGTTAGATGTCTGTCTTCATTCGGATGTCATTGGGTGCGTATGTCCCCATACGATGGCTGCCTAACAACCACCCCCTAAAACGAAGAGCATAAAACAGCCGCGCCGCATGCTCGTGGAGTCTGGGGGTCAGGAGTTCGGTGGGGCCGAGCGAGCGGGGCTTGCTGTGACTTTGTTTCCCCACGGACCAGTGTTGGCACCACCCTGAACTCCTGCTGCCTCCCGAGGCTGCCGTGTCATCTCGTGAGTGAGCAGATGCAGAGCATTTGGAAAAGGGCATCACTGCAAAGATAAGTTTTGCGGTTTGCCCTCTGTCTTCTTGAATGAGCTAGACTTTGTGAAAACAAGGAGAGCGAGGCGAAGTTGTTCACTTGTTTACCCCACGAGGCCTCTGCGAAGTCTCAGGCTGACACGTAGGATTCACAGCTGGTTTTGAAATCCCACAAAGCTCCTGAAGTCAGACCCTCATGATGTGATGAGTGGTTCATGGAAAGTGGTTTCAGAGGTACCGTACTAACAAACAGAAATACATTTCCTTTAGCGTTTTCTTTTTTGGACCTCTTGACATCTAAGAGCTCTACGCTGCACCTGTGAGCTAATAAATAATGTAGCCGGAGAATTCCGCAAATCCAGAAAGGTCACCGTATGTGCATCATCTGTCTGTCAAGAGAAATTATGGTTCAAAGCAAAAGCAAGTTTATTTGGGGACTGATGACTTGGGAAAAACAGCTGCAAAAAGAAATGGGAAATAAAGCTTGCCACTTAATTCCCTTTCTAAATACTCATTTCAAGTCCAGCTTTGGTAAGATGTGATTGGCGTTAGTGGGTGGGATCTTGCGAGACAGAGATGTGGTGGTTGGGAGAGTGGTGCAACCTGGAATTCCGGATCGCTGGATTTATACAGCATTTGCTGAGAACTGAGGGCGTGTGCAGCCTGGACTGCTGCCAGCCCGACCCAGACCCGGCGCCCCTAGCCTTGCCCGCCTTTTTGCACAGCCGAGAGGTTGGTGACGCTGCAGAGACTCAGGATCACTCCCACCAACCCCTCCCTGGATCCCAGAGCTATCCCTAAGATTTATTCAGAGCCCCCCCTCACCCCCACGCTGGGATGACTTGTTCTGAGCCCCTTCCACCAACTGCGTTCTGATATATGGCAGCTCCTTCCCTGCCCTTCTCCCTGCGCTATCACCTGGAATCCTCAAACCCCCCAGTGGCACAGGTGTCTCCCAACGAGAGGTAAGAGAGAGGTCAGAGGACGTGCCAAAGCCACAAGCAATGGCTGAACCAAAAGGGCCCGTCCTAATCCCTCCCTTCTGACCTCTGCGCTGCCCTGCCCCCCAGGTTTCTGTTGGGCCCATCAGGCCAGTCTCATCTCTGCCGCCCCTGCCGCGCCTGCTCGGTGCTGCTTTGTGGGGTGAGGCCTGTGTCTTCCTCTGGGCGCCTCACTTTGCCGCCTGTGGTCTGTGGCTTGCCAGTTTCAGGGGTGTCACCACTGGGGGTCAGTGAATTTGGTCTTGAGAATTTCACCTTTGTGGGGAGAAAGCAATACTTCTGCTCCTTTCTCAGTGTAAACAGACGTGGGTCAGGCCAGGGAACACAGTGTTGGCCGTCTCCCCTGTTCTCCAGGCCACGGGACAGATGGAGCTCAGGCTCTGCCTTCAACGTCTGGCCCAGGACACAGGTGGTTCCTTTCACATGCAAGGGGTCCTGTCTCAGAAAGAGGGCGCTGCGGCCTCGGAAGAGCGGTGCTCCCCGTCGCGGTGACTCCGGCAGTGGAACGGGTGAGGACAGCAGACACAGAAAGGCCGGTGCCCCCGACGGCACTGATCTCTCCTCTCCTCTTCCGACGCTGCGGCCCCGCGGGCAGCTGAGCGGTGCTGACTTTCACTGCTGTCAGACCCACACGTTTTGTCTGTTTTCAGTCAAGGCAGGCTAGGTAACAACGAGCAAAGCCTTTCAGATGGTGAGAAGACCTGTGGAAAATTCCAAACCGGTTTTTAAAATTCAAAACTGGACATTTGGCCCAGGAGTGTCACTCTCCAAGAACAAGACATGGTCACGTTCGGATTCTGTCTCAGGTGCTGGAGAACAGCCTCCCACAGCTGGTGGCCCAACGGCGGCGGGGGTGGGGGGTGGGGGGGAGCCCAGGGATTGGGCTGGGCTGGGTCCCGACAGCCCTCGAATTCCAACTTCTAATCCTTTGCAGACCTCACTGTGGACAGATTCAACGCGAAACGCCTTCAAAGGCAGCTTAGTAGCACTGCTGGCTGTGTTCTGGGCTCAAGTTCACCCCTCGATTGCATGAACTCTCTTCCCTAGGGATGCAGCCTTACCCCATGCCAGGTCTTTAATCTCTGTTTGTAGGAGGCTCAACCAAACTTCCCGAAGGCAACCGATTTTAATACACAGGCACAGACTCAAGTGAGGTCTACAAAATGCATTTCTCTCCCACGGCCGGGGAAGGGCCCATGGACAGCGGCACGGGGACCAGAGCAAGCAGGAGAGGAGGGTCAGCTCAGGACAGGAAGAGAGTGCTTGCGTCCACGAGTTACGTAACCCCCAGTTACATAATACGTTTGCAAGTGACTCTGGGGAGGGAAAACACATGATTTGTTTTCCTTTTCCTTTGTCCTTCCCCCCCTTAGATGCTCGAAAACGATTTATGATGCAAAATAAAACACTTTAAACCTGTCATCCACACCCACGTTGGGAGATAATATTAAACCCAGCAGAGAATGAGTCCTCCACTTAATTTCTCCCGTAACACTGTTACTATAACTACCACTACTAAGTACATTGGAATGGGCTTTCTCAGATTACAAAGTTCTTATCCCTTTCGTCGCCTTAAACAGCTCTATGGCTCCCGTTTCCATGATCCGCCCTTCGGAGATGAGCCAATCCAGCGGTTTATCACCACGTGGAGAGGGGAGGTCCAAATGCACACACCTGGTGATCCTGTGGGTTGGGACTTGTGGATGGATGCCGCCGGATTCCCCCCCAACCCCCGCCCCCGCCCGGAGCCCGGAGAAAGTGAGGAGCACACGGCAGATGTGCGGGGCGGCAGGTTCTGTCCCAGTTATCCATTGCTGCAGAACAGGCTACCCCGAAACCTAGAGGTTCAGCATCACAGCCACGTCTGCTCTCTCACGGTTCTGTGCACCAGGAATCCAGGGAGGACGTGGCAGGCTGCTTCTTTGGCCCTCAGTGGGCTGAGTCCGCTGGCGGTACTCGGCTGGCCTGGTCTGGAGGATCAGCTTGTTCATGCACCTGGTGCTTTAGTGCGAACAGCTGGAGGTTGTGCTCAGCTACGCCTTTATTTTTCTCCCAGTAATCTTCAGGTCTCGTCATGTGGTCTCTCCAGCAAGGTGGTTGGACTTCTTATGTAGAGGGTCAGGGCGCCCAGAGCTGCAGTTCTGAGACAGGAAATGAAAATTGCCGGGCCTCAGGGCCTGGGCCGGGACAAGGCAGGCCCAGAGCCTTCCCAGAGTCAAGGGGGTGCAGATGTACCTCGTGTTTGCAATAGCCCCATATGAGGAAGGAAGGCCCAAACAGCTGCTGTTCGATGATGATAACTGAATAGGTTTTTATGAAAGATGCTCCTAGTTTTGAGAAGTTTCCATTCACAGGGGAGAAAAGAGTATGTGTTATCTACTTTGGAGTCCACAAATTCCTACCCTCTGACACATGACCGGCTGTGGATTTCCCAGAGCACTCTGTATACGACTGTTCACTGCTCAGAAGATTTCATATCAGGAGGCGGTTCCGAGGTGGTTTGTGAAGCGATGGGTGGATTGCCCATCGCTCTTTCTTCCCCCCTCAAGATGTCTGAATCTCAACGTCCTGAGGCTGTGCATGTTACCATACATGGCAAAAGAGACTTTGAAAATGTGTTTAAAGTAAAGATTTTGAGATGGGGAGATTATCCTGCCCCCTGTAATCCATCACCAGAGTCCTTTTCATAGGGTGGCGGGAGAGCAGAGTGGAGACGTGGTGCCCGAGCGAGGGGTCGGGGTTGAGCCCCGCGGCGCAGGCAGCCTGTGGGAGCTGGCAACGGCCAGGACCACCCTCTCCGCTGGAGCCCCACCTTGGCTTTAGTTCCGCCAGGCTCGTTTGGGACTTCCAGTCTCCGGAACTACAAGACAGTGAATGTGTGTTGTGTTCAGCCACTTAGTCTGTGGTAGTTTGTTACAGCAGCAAAGACAAACTAATACCCTGCCCTGAAGTGGAGCTCAGAGATTACCTAAAACATCTCACGGGCTATATGTCAACAGGAAGGTGACCTCATAAGTAATAAAATGTAGCAAAATCTCTTTCTGCCCAGAGATACATTGCAGTTCAGCACCTAGATTCCAACTAAGTCCCTGTTAACACTCTTTGATGTTTGCCCTCCCTTCCTTCCTAAGTGAGCAGCTTCCAGGGAAAAGCAAACTGACCATCTTCCAGTGACCCAGGGAGGGAAGAACAGTGCTTTTGTTATACTTCCAAACTCAGAGGAGTGGTTTAACTAGGGGTGGGGGGAGGGTGTCTCTTTTAAGAAGGCCACCAATCATACAATGCATTTCTTAAGAATTATCTGGCCCGGCTGGTGTAGCTCAGTGGATTGAGCACGGGCTGGGAGCCAGAGGGTCCCAGTTCGATTCCCAGTCGGGGCACATGCCTGGGTTGCGGGCCAGGTTCCCAGTGAGGGCCATGTGAGAGGCAACCATACATTGCTCTTTCTCCCTCTCTTTCTCCCTCCCTTCTCCTCTCTCTAAAAATAAATAAATAAAATCTTAAAAAAAAAAAGAATTATCTGGATGGTTCACACCAGAGAACTGAGCTTAATATAATGTAATATAATATAAAATAATATAATATAATGTAATATAATACAATACAATTTTTTACAGAGAAATACTGTTGAAGATTTGTGTACCAAAGTTTATTTGCTTTTGAAGAGTTTCGTAGACCACAGAGTAGACCACTCTCTGCACATTGCAAGGCGCATAGCAAGTCAGCTTGTCATCCCCTAAGAGAGACTGGGAAGGGAAGGCTCACCCAGACCGCCCGCTAAGTCATGAAGGAGCAGATCCAGGATTCAAGCGCCCAGTTCCCAAGTGCCTTTCACTAAACCTCTCAGATCAATGTCAAGGGGAATTGCTCCCACCTAACTGCTTGCTCCTAGCCCAAAAGGAAGGGCTGGGAAGTTAAAGTGGGTTACATGGAAAATCAATAAGATATTTGCCCGTATCAAGCGGCCACTCGATCTCAGTTTAAGATAACTGATCTTTGAGACAACAGAAGATATGAATATGAACTACTACGGTATTAGATGATAAAGGCATGGTAGTGATTTTTTTTTAAGTCCTATCAGTTAAAGATGTCCCTCTGACATATTTTGGGGTACAAGGACATATTGGCTGGAACACACTTTAACCCTCCTGCCTGCCCCCTGGAGTTCTGACAAGAGACGACATAAGCCTGGTCACCTGTTGAAACGCGAGGTTGGCGCCCTGGGGGTTTTGCTTTACCCTTCTTTCCACTGTTGTTTATGTTTCGCATTTCCCATGATTACAGAGAGAGAGAGAGAGAGAGAACTGTGGCTGGGGCGCCAGGACAGATGCCATGCGATCTCATCACAGAGGGTTCTCTCAGCACGCCTGTCCTCAGCCCGGACACCGCCTCCTTGGTCACTTCGGTCGGTGTCTGAGAGCAGAGACCTGCCCTGGAGCAGGAGCCCGAGGAAGGAGCGGTGGCGAGCTGCCCCCGGTCAGTTGCAGAGAGGGGACGCCACTCTCCAGCTTGTCTGAGGGAGAAACAGGAAGTGGTCGCAGGGGCCGCCCCGCAGCATCGGTCCTCGCCTCCCTGCTGGGCACCAGTGGAGACGAGTCCCACGTGTCCCACGGAGGACAGACTCTGGGGTCAGCGGCTAGAATCCCTCAGGCTCCAAGAGCGCAGCTGTGCCCACGCGTCAGTTCCACCGTCTAAGATCTTCTTTCCTTTCAAGATTCCTAATGAGTTCCTGAGCAGGAGGGGGAGGGGCAGGGAGTTCAGGTACAAGGTCAGAAGAGGTGGGGATGTGGGAGAAGCAGCTCGGAGTTGTCACCGAGGAGCAAACGGAGAGCTCCCTTTCCTGTGACAGAGAGATGGTAAGACGGCCCCCGCTCCCACGCAGGCCAGTCGGGTGAACCCACATGGGGGTAGGAGCGGGCAGTGGCCAGGTTTTCCCAGCTTTTCAGAGGAGTGAGATGATTCAGCAGCCCAGGGGAAGGTCAGCGTGGGGCGTTTTCTGGCTGAGTGAGTTTGCTTCCCAGTTTGAGACCAGATTCCAGCTTGGGGCCCAAAGCAGGGCGTGGTCCAGGGCCTCCATGCTACAGCCAAATGTTGAGAACCAGCAAAAAGAGTCCCTGACACCTTTTTGCTCTTCTGAATAGCAGGGGCACTTTTCATTCAGTGCAGAATTCTCACCCAGGCCCGTGCTTTCCTGCTTAGAGCTAATGCTGCTCAACCTTGGTTGTCACCTGGGACAACCCCCAGTGTTAAAACCCCCAGTGCTGGGTCCTCACCCGGACCCATTAAGTAAGCCCGCCCACGGGTGGGCCCCGGCACCAATGATAAAGCTCCCCAGTGATTCCAAGGTGCACTTGAAGTTGGAGTCGCCTGATTAGAATCATTCAGGCCCCCGCTCACCTGTCGCCTCTCCAAAAAGGCTTTCTCAGACCAGGCCCCTGAGAGTCTGCTTATTTTTCTTCCGAGTACCTATTTGATAGCAGACACCACATGACAGAGTTATCCGTGTGTTTGCGTGGTCTAACTGCTCACTTAGAAAGCTCTGTGTGGTTACGGACCTCACTCAATCCTGTTTTGCTCACCATCATATCCCCGGCTCTGAGAACTGCACCTGGCACATAGGAGGCACTGAATGAATATTAGTAGGAAATAGTTGTTATATATTTTATGATCCATTCAAAGGCTTGTGGTGGATGAATTATGTCCGTCAGATTGCAGAATGGAGGAGAGTGTATCCGAGGGTTGGTGGTGGGGCGTCGGGGCCGGGAAACCCTCGTGTTAGGCCGTTGATGGAGTCCCTCAAAATCACCTGTAGATCGCTCTGCAGTGCGCGGTACACAGCGCCATCTGCTGGATAAAACAAAACTGGGTTTATTCTTCTGAAATCCTGGAGGATTGCTTGCTTCCGAAGAGCAGCGGGCAAGCCTCATCCTGGACACACTCTCTAATTTGGGTGCACACCATCACGGATGTGAAGGTGAGTGTGTGTGTGTGTGTGTGTGCAGGTGTGTGAGTGGAAACAGTGACTGAGATGTTTACCTAATTCACAAATGCAAAACCAAATTCCACCCCTCTTTTAGGATTGATCCAGACAGCAAAGACTCTCTGGGTCTGTGCCAGAAAAGTCAAACCTAAGAATCTTCAAATAACTCTAAAGAGTAAAAAAAATGCCAAGCTTGAACTCCATTGGAGAGACACTGAGCTCTCTCTTTCAACATCTGTTGCTCTGAGGCCTGTCTGAGGTGACCACATGAAGGTCTAATTTGTGGGCTTTGATCAGCTTCCTGGAGCCAAAATGACGGAGGGCCCAGCTGTCAGAAAAACGATTCCAAGTGCTTAACTGGGTCTTCAAATGCTTCCCTTATGTTCGTTAGACTTTAGACTGGGCTGGGATTTTTATACAGTAATCCGATCTGCAGAATGAAAGCTTCGTAATCACCCAGTCTCTCTTCTCTCTCTCTCCTATCTCTTTCTCTCTCTGACACACACACACACACACCACATACACATCAGTCCTCATAAACACGCCATGAACACGTACACACACGCACAGGATTTAATATATTTAGAAGCTTCTCTTAGACCCTTACAAGATTATTGTTTTCTCTTTAAATTTGAAAATATTGGACAAGGTCAGAAATAATCCTCAGGAGAACTGAGATTTTTTTTTTTTAAACCAAGAGAGGAGAAAGTTGATTTAAATAATCTTCAACTGAAGAGCAGGGCTTGATTAGGTAGAAATAGGTCTAAAATATGTGCAGGCTAGCCACACCCTGGGGATGTGCACTTGATGGGATTCTGTCCAGGGGACACCGTGCTACCCTGGGTGACAGTAATCATGTTGTAACAGAGTTCTAATGTCTACCGAGAGCGGTTACGCTGAGCATGGGCCCCAGCTGTTCTCCAAAGTTCGAAAGTGCTAACAACAATGAAAAAAATCTGCGTACAGTGCAGCTGGAGGAACTGATTTAAACATCAGGAAGAGTTTCCCATCAGTGAGTTATTAGATTTTAGACCAAGTCATGGAGAGAAGCTGTGAAATCCCCTTTTCTGTGAGTCTTTTCAAGATACAGCCAATTCTCCTCTGAGATTGCTGACTCTGGGAGTCTCAGGAATTGGAGGCAATGAAAATATCAGGTAAACTCTGCAGGAGTCCAGACAGTATTAATGAGGGCCTGGTCCCTGGGGGGCCTGAAAGCGTGTACCTGGCTGGTCCTGCCCTCGAGGGGGGTGAGGAGGGATGCAAATAATCACTGAATGCCCCAGGAGAGGGCGCTTCTCCTGGGAGTGACCGGGTTGTGCTTGGCTTGAGCCTTGGAGGGTGGGTGGAATTTTGTTTTATGGGACACCTGGGAGGGAGGTGGGCCGGTGCAGCCAGGCCAAGGCACATCAGCAATAAAGGCCCGGTTGCAGAAACACACAATTCTAGCTGAAAGGATGGTGGGTGATGTGGACTGGAGAAAAGGAGTTTGTGTGGGGGGAGAGGGAGCGGGCAGGGCGGCAAAGGTACTTGAAGGCCAAGGTGAGGAAGTTGGACATTGTTCTGTGAGCTGCAGATGCCAGTTATGACCTTCAAGATGCCAGTGATCAAAAGGAAGGGTGTGAGCCACATACATCTGAGCCTGCATTTTATAAGCCTGGGGGTCAGGACTCATGAGAGTCCCCTCTGTGTCCTGGCACATCTGGGAACAGGCAAGGGGGGGGGATGGCTGGGGCTTCCTCAGCAGAAAACACGGCTGCAACACAGAAGATGCCCCGTTCCGCCCAACATGCGTCGAACTCTACTCGGGAGGCGTAACCTACACAGCACTGCGTTAAAGTGTCATAGGTGGATTTTTACTTCATTATGTTTGTAAGTGATAATCTTATACAGATAGTAGCCCTGCTCTTCCAGAGAGGAGGAGGTCTGTAAACCTCTTGCTATTTTCCTAGGAGGAATACCCTCCTTTGGTATTTTGAGTGTGGTTTATCTCCCTTATTTTAGATTTGTACCTACACTGTATCTGTTCCCTCTAATAGGCCTCGTGCTATTTGGAGGAGTTTTAAAAACTGAAATCCTGCTGTATTTATGAATAGGAGTAGTAAAATGGTTGGGCTCTTGAATCAGACTCCCTGGGTTGATATCCTAAAAACCTATTGCAAGCATATTGCTTATCCTCTCTAGGCCTCAGTGTCTCATCTGTAAAGTGGGCACAGTCTGGGACTTACTACCTGACAGGGCCCTCTGTTGTGACCTCATACATGCCAACTGATGGCAGCAGGGCCTAACTCAGGGTCAGAGCCCCCAACATGCGCCTTTCCTCATCTCTTCCTGCACTTGGGTCAGAGTCGGCTCCTCTCTTAGCGACTCCCCTGGCTCCCAGTGGGCGGTGCTTGGATTCTTGCAGTAAGAACTTCTGCTCCCTGCTAGACCTCAAGTCCTGTCCTCCCTTTATGCTCCACACTCCACAATACAAAGTCTGCTGCCATAGACAGGGGTGCTCGTTCATGCTCACTGCCTATGTGTGTACTTCCCCTGGACTTTCAGCATCTCCTGTCCATCCTCAGACCCAGCACAGGGGCAACTGCCCTGCGAGGACTGCCCAGATCTCCACACCCACCTCCATTCTGCCCCCGCCACCCCAGAGAGTGGGAGTACTGCCTGCTGTGACGGCCTGGGCCTCGCTCGTGTTTTTGTTACTGCTTCCATTGCGGCGATTTCGTCCTTACCGGCCTGTCTCCGCCGATGCCCTGGGAGCTCCCTGAATAACAGCACCCCATCGTAGTCATTTCTGTGTTTGCACACTGCTCCCATCGTAGTCATTTCTGTGTTTGCACACCGCTCCCATCGTAGTCATTTCTGTGTTTGCACACTGCTGTATGTGAGACAGAGCAGGCACCCAACAGGGGCTTGCTCACCTGAACTGAATTGAGCTGAGAAGGTTCAAGTCCAAGTTAGCGCTCCTGGGGCGTAAGGGACACTGTTTTGGGTGCTGCGAGGAGACACACATGCCTAATGAGCAGGCTTCCGTGACGCTCACGGTCAGCTCAGGGACTGGGCAGGCCTGTAGGGGACAAGGCTCAAGACGAATTAAAGAACAAGATAAATAAACACAGAATAATGAAGAGTTTGGTAAATAACAAGGGAAAACGCTAAAGAAAGGGTGAATCCAAGTCTGGAGATAAGAAAGGCGAAGACCTGGGTTTAAGGAAGGAGGTGGAGGGCCAGCGGTGTGGGCAGGGCAGGGCCATGGGATTCTAGGGTAAGGACCGGTCTTGGAGAAACACACATGTCCCCAAAGGAGGACGCTCGTGCCCCGCTTGCACCAATAGCCCGCGAGAGGGGCTGGACGGCGTGGCGCTTCGAAATAAGAACGGATGGCGGGGAGACTACCTTTCACTCTTGGGCAAGGAACCTTTGTAATAGGAGTCTTATTCTGCTAGTTTTCAAGTTCTTTTAATATGGCATTTTAATAATTATGGAATGAATAGCAAGGAAGGAGATAAAATGTAGAAAAAAGAAGATGAGCTGTGGACTCAGACACCTGGGTTTGAATTCTGGCTCTCCTCCCTCTGTATCTGTGACTTAGGCTTGTTCCTTACGTTTTGTAAGCCTCCGTTTCCTCATCTGTGAATTCAAGGCGATACATGTTCATTTCGGGGACAAGGTCAGTTCTATTTAGGCATAATTTACATACCATAATAATTCACCAATTTTAAGAGTTCAATTTAATGAGTTTTTTGTTATGTGTACAACGGTGTACCTGCCACCCCAAAGAGTTTCCTCATGTCCCTTAGTCCGTCCCCTCCCTCCACACCTGGCCCCTGGCAACAAAGGACCATTTTTCTCTTGTGATAATTTTTCCGTTTCTAGAATTTCGTACATGTGGAACTATACAGTATTATAATCGTCACGTCTGTGTTTCTCACTTTGCAGAATGCTTTTGAAATTCATCCATGTTTTTGTTATTATCAAGAATTCATTCCTTTTTATTGCTAACTAGTCTTCTATTTTATGGATATTCTACAATATATGTGTCTATTCACCAGTCGTGGACACTTAGGTTGGTTCCAGGTCTTGCCTATTACGACCAAAGCTGTTGTGAACATTCGTGTATAAGTCTTCAGACAGCTCTGGCTGGTGTGGCTCGGTGGACTGAGCGCCAGCCTGCGAACCAAAGGGTGCCCAGGTAGACTCCCCAGCACACGCCTGGGTTGTGGGCCAGGTCATGTCTCCGGTGGGGGCGATGCAGGGGGCAACCACACACTGATGTTTCTCTCCCTCTCTTTCTTCCTCCCTTCCCTTCTCTCTAAAAATAAATAAATAAACAAAATCTTAAAAAAATAAGAAAAAAATAAGTCTTTAGCCAGACATGTGTTTTCATTTTTCTTAGGTACATAGCTGGAAGTAAAAGTGAATGGACATATGACAAGCACATGTTTAACTTTATAAAAAAACTTCCGATCTGTTTTCTGAAGTGGCTGTACCACTGTACACCCTCACCAGCAGTGCGCGGGAGGGCCGGTTGCTCCACAGCTTTGCCTACATTTGGTATTATGTGTCTTGAAAAATTTTATCCGTTCTATTATAATAAGTTTGTAGTGGTAATTTATGGATTGTAGTTTTAGTTTTCATTCTTTCTTTTTTTTAAAATATATTTTATTGATGATGCTATTACAGTTGTCCCATTTTCCCCCTTTCTTCCCCTCCACCCTCACCCCCCATTCCCCACCCTTTAGTTTTTGTCCATGGGTCATACACATAAGTTCTTTGTCTTCTACATTTCCTATACTATTCTTAACCTCCCCCTGTCTGTTTTCTACCTCCCATTTATGCTACTTATTCTCTGCACCTTTCCCCCCTCTCTCCCCC
Organism: Micronycteris hirsuta; assembly: GCA_004026765.1. Lineage (NCBI taxonomy): Eukaryota > Metazoa > Chordata > Mammalia > Chiroptera > Phyllostomidae > Micronycteris > Micronycteris hirsuta. The sequence continues at coordinate 41,854 of PVJI01011169.1, forward strand.
TACCACTCCCCTGTCGATAACCTTCTATGTCTTATATAAATCCCTTTAACATTTCATATAATAAAGACTGGGTGATGATGAACTCCTTGAACTTGACCTTATCTGAGAAGCACTTTATCTGCCCTTCCATTCTAAATGATAGCTTTGCTGGATAGAGTATTCTTGGATGTAGGTCCTTGCCTTTCATGACTTGGAATTCTTCTCTCCAGCCCCTTCTTGCCTGCAAAGTCTCTTTTGAGAAATCAGCTGACAGTCTTATGGGAATTCCTTTGTAGGTAACTGTCTCCTTTTCTCTTGCTGCTTCTAAGATTCTCTCCTTATTTTTAATCTTGGGTAATGTAATTATGATGTGTCTTGATGTGTTCCTCTTTGGATCCAACTTTTTTGGGACTCTCTGAGCTTCCTGGACTTCCTGAAAATCTATTTCCTTCACCAGCTTGGGGAAGTTCTCCTTCATTATTTGTTCAAATAAGTTTTCAATCCCTTGGTCTTCCTCTTCTCCTTCTGGCACCCCTATGACTTGGATGTTGGGACGTTTAAAGATGTCCTGGAGGTTCCTAAGCCTCTCCTCAACTTTTTGAATTCTTGTTTCTTCATTCTTTTCTGTTTGGATGTTTTTTTTTCTTTCTGCTGATCCACTCTGTTGATTTGAGTCCCAGTTTCCTTCTCATCCCTTCTCATTTGTTCAAGTAATTGTGACAATTTTTCTTCGAATCCTGTGAGCATCCTGATTACAAGTGCTTTGAACTGTGCATCTGATAGGTGGGCTCTCTCTTTGTCACTTAGTTGTATTTTTTCTGGAACTTTGATGTGTTCTTTCATTTGGGCCATTTTTTTTCCTTGGTTCGCCTGTTACTTTAAGGGGTGGAGCCTTAAGTGTTCACCAGGACAGAGCAACCACACCATTGTGTTATGACGCCGTCTGTGGGGGCAGGGTAACCCACGTTGTTGTGTTGTGACGCTGCCTGTGGGGGCAGGACCTGAGAGAACAATGGCGCTTGCTCTGTTCTCCGCACTCCCCCCACTCCCCACTAGCCACCAGCAAGTTGGGCCCTTCTCTGCTGGCTCCGGGGTGAGCTGGCAGGCCTGCACAGTTCCAGTCCCTGTGGGTCTCCCCAACGAACTCTCCTGTGAGGCCAGCAATTCCTCCCACTGCCGCCTCAACCCCCACAGGTGTATTCAGTTGGTGGTTTGAGGCTTTATTTCCCTGCGTTGGTGGGCCACGTGGTCTGTTCCGCTCCCCAGCTTTTCCTCCTGGTTTATCTGCAGGAGAATGAGGGACCTCCCAGTCCCCCAGTCTCAGCCCTGGTCTCGCGGAGTGCGCCCATCACGGGCCTCTCCGGGCAGCTGGAGCGTTGCCGGCACCGCTCCACAAACCACGTCTTGCTGAGCGCTCTCCTCCCAGCTCCGCCCTGCTTACCGGTCTGGATGAACGTGTCTTCTTTAACTCCTTGGTTGTTGGACTTCCACTAAGTTCAGTTTTCTGTCAGATCTGGCTGTTTTTGCTTTTTAAATTGTTGTTTTTCCTCTTTTGGTTGTGTGAGGAGGCACAGTGTGTCTACCTATGCCTCCATCTTGGCCGGAAGTCTAGTTTTCATTCTTTTTGATAACACTTTTTATGTGCTTTGTGGACATTCATTTATCTTCTTTAATGTAGAGGCTTTTCAAATATTTTGCCTGTTAAAAAAATTGAGGGTTTTTTTTTTTTGGTAATACTTTTATTTTTTTTAATTTTTTATTTTTGTGTTATTTTCTTAATATTGAGTGGTAAGGGTCCCATATATAGTCTGGGTAGTCTTTTATCAGATATGTGATTCAAAAATATTTTCTCCCATTCTGTGGCTTGTCTTTTTATTTTCTAATAGTGCCTTTTGAAGAACCAAAGTTATTAATTTAATGAAGTCCAATTAATTTTTTCTTTGTAGTTCATGCTTCTTGTGGCCTATTTAAGAAATGTTTCACCAACCCAAGTCACTTAGATTTTCTCCTGTGTTCTTTTCTAAAAGTTTTATAGATTTAGGTCTTACCCTTAGGTTTATGATCCATTCAGAGTTCATTTTTATATATGCCATGAGGTAAGGATAACCACCTGTTCTGGAACCATTTGGTGAAAAGATTATTCTTTCCCATTGAATTGCCTTGACTTTTTTGTCAAAACCAATTGGCCATATTTCTGAACTTGCTAGTCTGTTCCATTGATCTATATGCCTATCTTTACATCAATGTCATTCTCTCTCTCTCTTTTATTTTTTTTATTTTGCGAGTACATTTATTCGAGTTGGGGACAGTGAAACAAGAAAGGGCTTAGAATAGAAGAATCAAGAGGAGAGAGACTAGGCTGGGCTGCTTTGGCTGTCTAGAGACATTATGGGAAAGTATGAGCTAAGGCTGCTGTCAGCTCATGGGAGGGTCAGGGAAAAGGGGGCCCTGGGGACAGACTCAGGGCGTTTGCCTGGGAAAAGCTGCTGCTGTCCACTGCTCCCTTGGTTGCAAGTCTTGTGGGGACCCTTAGAGTTAAGAGATGCATGCCTGTGGGGAAAGCAGAGGGGGAAGGGGGAGGCACTTTATACTAAATCTTGAAATCAAGTAGTGTAATTTATAAATGTTGTTCTTTTTCAAAATTGTTTTGCATGTTCTAGGTCCTTTGCATTTCCATATACATTCTAGAACCAGCTTGTCAATTTCTACAAGAAGCACCCTAGGATTTTGATTGGAATTGTGTTTAACCTATATACCAACTAGAGAGAATTTTTATCTTAACAACATCGAGTCTTCTGATCCATGAACATGGTGTATCTACCCTTCTTTAATTTCTATCAGTAATGTTTTGTAATTTCCAGCATACGTGTCTTGCACACATTTTGTAGAATTTACATAAAAGAATTTAATAGTTTAGTGTTTATTGTAAATAATATTTTTTTTTTAAGATTTTATTTATTTATTTTTAGAGAGAGGGGAAGGGAGGGAGAAAGAGAGGGAGAGAAACAGCAATGTATGGTTGCCTCTCGCATGGCCCTCACTGGGGACCTGGCCTGCAACCCAGGCATGTGCCCTGACTGGGAATCGAACCGGGACCCTGTGGTTCCCAGCCCGCGCTCAATCCACTGAGCTACACCAGCTAGGGCTATAAATAAATAATATTTTTATAATTTCAATTTATGATTGTCTTGAAAATACAAGTGATTTTTCCATAGTGATTTCATATTTTGTGATCTTGCTAAACTCACTTATTAACTACTAGCTTTTTTCTAGATTCCTTAGAAATTTTTACATCAGCAATATGTCTTCAGTGAAAAAAGACAGTTTTCCTTTTTCATTTCCAATCTGTATGCCTTTTTTTTCCCTTGCCTTTTTGCACTGACTAGTACCTCTAATCCAAGGTTGAGTAGCAGTAGTGAAAAAAATGTACTTGACGTGTTCCCAATCTTAGGCATAAGGTCCTTGACCATCAAGTATGATCAGTTGTGGTTCTTTTCATAGATGCTCATTATTAGGTTGAGAAAATTTCTATCTATTCCTAGTTTTGTTTTAAATCATGAATTGTCAAATTTTGTCAAATAAATTGACATAATAATCCTGTGTTTTTTTAAAAAAAATAAACACATAAATAAATAATCCTGTGTTTTTTAAAAAAATTTTATCACTTAAAATGGCCTGCCTGGCGTAGCTCAGTGGATTGAGAGCAGGCTGTGAACCAAAGGGTCACCGGTTCAATTCCCAGTCAGGGCACATGCCTGGGTTGTGGGCCAGGTCCCTAGTGGAGACCACGTAGGAGGCAACCACACATTGATACTTCTCTCCCTCTCTCTCTCCGTCCCTTCCCTTCTCTCTAAAAATAAATAAGTAAAATCTTTAAAAAAAAATAAAAATTTTTTATCAGTTAAAATGGTGAATTACATTGATTTTTTAATTTTTAACCCAATTTTTCATTCTTGGAATAAACTCTATTTGGTTATGATGTATATTGCTGGATTTGATTTGTTAAATATTTTGGCATCTATGTTCATGAGAGATATTAGTCTGTACTTTTCTTTACCCATAATGTCTTTGGTTTGGATTCAGCTCTGTCTCCTCACTGATGGAGTCCATCTGTCTCCATCTGGAATCTCCTTCCTGGTACCATGGCCTGCAGCCTCTCTCCCGGCAACAAGCTGGGGCAGTCCTGGGGCTCACCTTGTTAGTTTCCTGTCCCACAGAGATCACTGTCCTTCGTTGCCTGATGAGGGCTGTTGTTGCATATATTTTTGTCTGTTTTTTTAGTTGTTTCAAACAAATGAATGGATGAATCCTTTGTATTGTTGTACCTTGTTGTTTTTATCACTTAACTTTTCTCCCTTATGCTTTATTTTCCATACTAGAGCTAAGTTTCTTGCAGATACCTCCCTGATCATCATTAAGGAGTATAATGAAGATTAAATTAAATTACATGTGAAAGTGTTTAAGCCAGAGTTAGGCGTATATAGATGCTCAATAGATCGCATTTACTTGTTTACTAACTTATGCTTCTTTCTATTCATTTAATAAACCTTTTCTTGCTGGGAGCCACGAAAGGAAACGAAAGCAAGGTTCTCAGACAGATAGGACATCTAAGACACCAACTGAAGTCTATCATCAGTGCAGCTCCGCGAAATTGCCATATTTTAAGCTTGCAGTGCTGCAGGAAAGTGGTGGTATTTTTGCCACAGCCCACATCAAAGTCCAGATGGAGTGAGGGAGGGATGGAAACGGGGCCCCATAACCCCCAGGAACTCTTAAAATTTCATCTCCTAAGTAGTATGTTCCATCTGTTTCTGCAACTTCCTTAGCAACATAACAAGTAAATCCTTAAATAGTAACTGCCAGCAGTATTTCAGTGTTTTTGTATTTCTTATTAGATATGAGGGCCATGGAGGCCGCCCTTTATAAACTGCGTGCGCTTTGAGTTGTCCACTGGCCTGCTCTCCTAGACCCATGCGCCCTTCCAACTTGTCTCTAAGGGGAGATTTACACTTGGCCATGATGACTGAACACACACATCCCGCTCTACCCACCCACCGTGTCTGCCAGTCCAACATCCAATACCCTTTCTTGAGTAGCAGCTCCCCGGTTTTCCCTGGGCCCCTCTCAGGCTCAGACTACCTGGTCAGGGTGGGGGTGGGGGGGGTGGGGAGCGTGCCTCTTGGATAATTATTTATGTAGGGAATTATGCTGAGAAACATGTTTCTTTTTCAAAGAAATCTGTAAAAATAATGTTTGTTCTTGCAACTTTGATCTCCTGGATGGTTCTGTCTTTGAACAGTTGACATAAACTACAGAGAAAACACTTTGTTGTACATCGCGGTTTGATTGGAAGTCTGCTGGCCAGACCTGGGGAGACGATGGACGTGTTCAGACATCAAACAGAGTTCTTGTTTCAGATGATGTTTTTCAAATCACGGCTTTTTCGTGTTTATTTTATTATTGTTCTCAGTATGACTCAAGTTTCAGTCACCACAGAGTGCTCCAAGCTGTTTGTTATTCCAACTCCCCAGTAGCAGGAATCGAAACCTCGGGAAGTGCGTGTTCTCACATTGCCGACCGTCATGGAATGACGTCAGCAAATTGAAATAGCGCCCTTCATCTTATACGTCTTGGTTCTTAGGCTCCTTCCTCCAGGTTGCCAGGTCGTGCAACGCACATGTATGACAACCATACATATTTCCAGATTTTTCAGTCCTACTTTCAAAAATGTCCCTTTGTCCCAAACCACGTCTTGATTTTTGGGTTGGTATCTATAATCGCTGTAAGGCTAGAATGCTCCGTGTCGTCACCTGAATGCCTCATCACCCATAGTCTTGGCTCCTCCCACCACCTCCCCTTCTCCTTCATAGCTCCCTCTTATTCTTTCTGCTTCTGGAATGCGGGTCTTTGACTTTCAGCCTTTCCTTTGTCAAGCTGCTGACCTTCCATCGGGTGACCATTGGAGTGGACGATGTCATACTTCTTCTCAGTCCTCTTGGATTCCTTTAAAAACATTATTTCAGTGTGTTTTAGCCACATACAGGTACACACAGCACTGGAAGTGCCTAAAGGTCCCTGTCCCCTTTCCCACAGCCCCAAGACCACTAGCCACTCACCATGTAGCAGCGTGAAAACTCAGCTCAGCTCAGGGCGGCTCTAAGGCGTCTCTTTCCCTTTCCCTCATCAGTGCCACCCTTTACCTGGCCAGGCAGACGGCTGTGCCCGTTACTCTCTGGTGGGAAAGGAAGGCCAAGCTTCCTTCTAATGCTTCATGGGCTATGGCTGCCTCTTGAGGAAGTGGGGAAGGTGAACTCAGAACGCAGGAAAGTGGGGTTAAGCTCACTGGTAGGCCCTTTAGTCTTCTTGTTTCCATCTCTTGCCCATGTTTTAATGTACATGTTTCTACCCTTAAAGAAATGATCAATCATCTGGACTTTGAGATTAGGATGCGGGTAATAAGTGTCCTCAATGCACTGCGCATACACAAGGCATTTTATTTTTATCCTCACAAATTTTACACTGAACATGTGTGCTCTGTGACTGTCTTATGGGATAATCAGTCACTTGGCAGGCATTTGGTGAGCACCTACTATGTACCAAGCACTCCGCTAGATTCTGTGGATACCAAAGCAACTTAAAAAAAGCTGCCTCTCCACAGACAGACATTGAAACACCAAAGAGAACTCAGTGTGGGCGACAGATGGCCAGTTGTTCCCCGGCTTCCATTCTCCCCTCCTTAACAATAGAGCTTTCTCCACCCCTGTGGGTGCCTGGGGGCAGACAGTGAGAGAGAGGCTGGGATTCTGAGAGGCCAGGAGGAAAGTAAGGGTGGTGAGAGGTGGGAGCAGTTTCTAAAAGCAGAGAGGAAGGAAACGTCACAGCCATGATATGCGACCCAAACTTCCGGTCTACGGGTCCTGCCCTTCGGGCCCATTTCATAAACGTTGGTTCAAATTTATTTTTACAATCCTAAATTTTATGCTTGTGACTACGTGGCAAGTTTGTTTGGTCTAGTGGTCATGAGAATGACTCACAGACTGAGTTTGTTCCAGAATCAAATGCAGCCCAGCTGGGTCATCAAGGCCTGGTGCTTATGGTAGACCTGTTTTCAGCATTGAAATTCAGAATTGGAGTTGCAAAGGGATAGGAACTCCAAGGGCCCTCCTAAAATCTCCACCTTGTATCATCTGCTTTCTCCTTTCAATGTCCTTGTGCTGAAAAAAAAAAAAAAAAAAAGAAGAATTTGTTTCCAATATGTAAAGCCTTCCTGTAAAATAGATTGTAATAGCAATTTTGGGGTCTGCATTTTCTGATTTCATATCTGGGTTTTCAATTCAATTCCATCTCTTCAGGCTTCACTATCTTCCTCTACATCTTCTAAGATGAATGAAAGGACACTTGGATCTTTGAGGGCAGCTGTCACTCCTCTGAATTAAGAAATCTCCATCCAGGGATCTCACCTTCCGCTGCCTGTCGATAATGATTTTCCTTGTTGGAACCTATTTCCACCCTGGCTTTCTGGAGAACATTCCTGCCCCACTTCTCCCCAAGCTCAGTGGAGAAGGGTCTCCCAGGCCATCCATTTCTTCCTTCTCCCATCTCCCCTCTTTTTGCAGATGCAAATTCCTTGCCTCAACCAGAGAAGAATTACTTAGTGTTTTCCTTCATTCTTTATTTTAATTTTAATTTAAATGCATTAAAACTCCACCATCTGAAGCGTTGGTTTTCTTTAACTGCACTTCAGGGCTGTTCAGAACTTAAAGACTAATCTTTATGTCTCCTGTTTCTGCTTTGCCATGTGGATTACCCACAGTCCTTTCTTTGTAGGGAAATTGTCTTATTCACCTCTTAAAAATGTTCTTAGGACATATACAACTGCATGCACGATGTGCCCAGCAAGTAAGTGCAGGGCCATAGAGTTTTTGCACATATTTCAGCCATTTAGCTACCGACAGGTTCATAGTTCCTTATGGTCCTTTAACTTTCATTAGTCACAGTGGAAAACTCCCATTTCTTTCATTGATTGGGAAATGGGGTTCCTGGCGACTTGTTCCTTCAGGTTAACTGAAAGTTACCAAAATGGCACCAATGATGATCAATGTTCACATAAAACCTCCAGCAAAGTGTACTTGGCCCTAGAACCACCCAGCACATTCTTGGATCTTTCTTTGATGATTCAGAAGGTCTTCTGAGATAGTTTATTTATTACATAGCAGTTTATTACTCAGCGCATCACTGGACTATTGCTTATCCATACTGGAAGGAATCGCCCAACTGATATTCCCAACTGAGCTTCCAAGAATTTAGCCTTCTGGATAAATAAACAGGATATTCATTCTAAAACACAGCAGTAAATGTGTTAATGTATAAAGGGCCACATTTTGAACAGGTTAAATGCTAACCGATAAGAAATTATTTGGCCTTAAAATAGATGAACAGATATGGATAATCAGATCCAGTTCCTTTATTTATTTATTTTTCCAGAGGGGGAAACGGCAAGAAAAGGCAGCAAGCAAATGCAGCCGGTTAGCCAGTTCAAATTCTGATCCATCTTCTTCATTTTCAGGAAATTTTACGTACAGAGGCCATGAGCCCAGCTTATAACCAACCTGGCTACTTAGTAATTTTTCTGTCTTCAAAAGATGTTCAATGCAAACATTATTCTGACAATATGCCTGGGATCTTCAGGGGATACATCCCCACAGGGCCTGCCTGCTGACATTCTTCTCATCCGTCGGTGGTCCATCCTGATTGGCTGGGCTCATGCCATGTCCCAGGAGGAAACTAGAGCTCCCTTCCTGGAGCAGAAGAGAAGGGACGCAGGGTGGCCGCAAACGGCAGGTGTCCCTTTGGCCGGGCCTCTCTCTCTACTTCTTCCTTACCCAAATCAGCTGCAGATTTGGCGATATTTTTTTCCTTAAGTGTTTGATAGAATTTACTAATGAAGTACCTGGGCCAGGAGGCTATTTTTTTTTTTTTGTAAAAAGGTTTTAAGTACAAATTCAATTGCTTTGGGAGGCATAGGGCTATTCAGGTTATCTATTTCTTCCTGAGTGAGTTTATTTCTTTAGGGAATCTGTTCATTTCAGCTCAGTTATTAAATATATCAACAAATCATTATTTGTGTTATTTCATTATTATCCTTTTAGTATCATAGAATCTCAAGCAATGCCCCATCTCATTTCTGATATTGGTAATTTTTGTCTTTCTGCTTTTCTTTTTGATCTGTTTGATCTACAGATTTATTAACTTTATTGATTTTCTCAAAGCTTTTGTTTTCATCAGTGTTTCTCTTATTTTTCTAGGTTTTTTTTTCTTTCATTGATTTCTACTCTTAACTTTATTATTTTTCCCTCTATTTATTTTGGTTTCATTTCCTCTTCTTCTTCTAGTTTCTTCAAATGGAAGCCAAAGCCATTGATTTTGAGGCTTTTTGTCTCCAATATAAGTATCTGGTGTTATAAGATTCTCCTAAGTGTTTTTTGTTTTTTATTTTTTTAGCACAATCCCACAAATATTGTTTCCATTGCCTTTAAGTTCAGCACACTTTCTATTTTGCCTTTTGGTTTCTTTTTGCCCAGGAGTTAGTCAAAGTGTGTTGTCCAGTTCCCACAGCCTTGGGGTGTCAGAGAGTCTGTTACTGATTTCTGATTTCATTCCATTTCACATGCATTTATTAAAGGCAGCAAATAGTTGGATCTTACAGAGTTGAGTCTCTGTAATATAATCTGATAGTCTCTGCATTTTAATTAGACTATTTACCACTTACCTGTAATCAGTATTGAGGTAATTTGTTTAAATCTACCATTTTACTGTTTTCTAGTTTGCCCGTGTTTTCTTTTTTCCTCTTTTTCTGCCTTCTTTTTGATTAATTGAATATCTTTAATGATCCGTGTTTGTCCTTTCTTTGGCTTATTAACTATAACTCTTTGATTTGTTTTATTAGTGCTTGTTTTAGGGTTTATATGATGCATTTTAATTTATCACAGTCTACCTTCTGGTGATAATATTCTACTTCACATATATAGTACACAAACCTTACCATAGTATATTTTCATTTTCTCCCTCAGGCCTTTGTGTATGTAGCATGAGCCTGGGAAGTGATTCTTTATTTTTAATTTGTTATCCATAATAATACTATTATTAATATAATAATAGCTAGCATATAGTGAGCGCTTTGTGTGGGCCAGACACTAGGGTAAGCACTTCGCATGTGTGAGCTCATTTTCATCTGGGATCCTGTTTCATCCAAGTGACCTCAGAGTGGCATTTCCCCTGTTACACCACAGCTTGGTACAAACATTTCTGAAACTCACTCAGTGCCCTGCACTGCTCCCGTAGCAGGCAACTGCGTGCATTAATGCATTTAACCTTAATAATAACCCCTCAAGGAAGTTGGAGGTAATTTAGGTAGCTTGCTCCAGACTGGGATTTGAACCTATCAGTCTAACTCTAGAATCCACTTTCTTGACTGGTACACTTAGTAAAGACTGTATTGAGCCCTGGCTGGTGTGGCTTAGTAGATTCAGTGCCGGTCTGCAAACCAAAGGGTCACCAGTTCGATTCCCAGTCAAGGGTACCTGCCCGGGCTGCAGGCCAGGCCCCCAGTAGGGGGCGCACAGGAGGCAACCACATTGATGTTTCCCTCGCTCTCCTTCCCATCCCCTCTGTCTAAAAATAAATAAATAAAAAAACTTAAAAAAAGAAAGACTATATTGATATAGTCAATTAAATAAATAATTATAATACTTTGAGAAGGTGGTGCTTCGGGTCAGGATAACAGATAAATACAGACAACTAGGAAGAGTTATCTCTGCTCCCTGAATGAAACATTTTTCTTTTGAAGATCCACACACCTGTCCCCACTTGGAGGCTTGCTTGCTTTGACGGCTCACGGAGGCCAAGCACTCGGAGCTCTTCAGCCATCCGCTTCCTCAAATAGAAGTGCTGGATTCCCTTTAAAAAGAAAATGCTCATGTTTGTAAAAGCATGACCTGACTGCACTAAATTTTATTCCTTTGGTAATGTATTCAGTGAAAATCCTCGTCTGTGAGCCATGAAATTAAAAAGAAACAACCACCACCATGAAAACCCATTCTGCCATGAGTTCTGCTCTGACTTTTGGAGTCTTATATGAGATGTGTGCTTTGAAGTTACACTTCTCTTACGACGGTTCTAGAGGAAATATGCTGCGTGGGCGTGTGTTTAGTTAACAGAATAATTTTCCCTTTGATAAAAGGAGACTAAATCAACAGGTACTAAATTACCTGTGCCCCGCACCATGTGTTTGCTATTTATTTTTCGGGATGTACTCTATAGCAGGCATTCATATTTCCACTTTACAATGAAGAAACTGAGGCTCAGCCTCACACAGCCGCTGCATGGGACAGGGGGTTGTGGGACCAGGTCCCTCTTCAGCACACACCAGGCTGTCTCTAGTGCTGTTTGTCACCAGATAATAAATAAATTATTATTTTCTTTCTGCAGTTCTTATGTATTAACTGTAAAGGCCAGAGTTCATTTTAAAAAGTAATAATAAAGACTTAACCTTGTGTTACTTATTTTAAATGGAAGTATATTTCTGGAAAACTCAAGAAAGGAAACATAATTAGAAGTGGATACTTGCCTGAATGAAGCTTAGGGAAATCATAGTTATTTTGGATTGGAACACAAATTGCCGTGGCCTGTATTTAAAAGTATACAGGTGGTAGCTAATATGCATCAGGTATAATTTTATGCACAAATTGCGCTGTGATGTTTTGGTCAGCAGGTGGCGATATTGTGTCACAGAGGACATTCAATGTACTCGGAGAAAGTAAATGGTGATTTTATTTCCCTATCAATTGCTGTATTTTAAAATAATGCCTTACGATTTTGTCCCCTGAATCCTGTCTCTTCGCATGAACAAAGCAACACAGATTTCAGGCGGCTCCTCTGAGTTTTTAGACGTCCGAGCCGGGGAGGCTGTCCCGGGAACCTCAGTGAGGGATGGGATCTGCGTTCCCCAGCTTTAGAGGCACTGGGCTCTGAGGGCGCCTTGGCTCCTGAGAGCAGGTGCTAGTCACAGAGTTCATGGTCACCTAAGGGGAGGGTAGGTTCTTCCAGGGACATGGGCCCTGCAGCAACTTCTCACTCCTTTAGAGATCCTCAACCCAATACGTCCAGCTGTTAAGATCCCATTCAAAAAGAGAAGCAAGGTGGGGCCACGGGGTGCTTTTACACCAAGAAAATGGTGGCAGTGTTGACACACAGACCCAAATTCACTCCTGCCTGAGAGAGACTCCGAGCTGCTTACTCAGGAGCTGTTTACTCTTATTTTAGATGTCATTCCAATCTGGCTATTTACATTTGTGGTACATAACAGATTAAAAACAGCCACTTGGAAAAGAGAAAAATTGTTAGAGGCAGGCACAAAAATGGAGTCAAATTCAGAAAGCAGTAAAATTGGGAACAGAAAAGTAAAAAGAACAGAAAATTTGATGTCTGAGGACTACAGCTGGCCCCATGGGCATCACTGCCAGCCAGCTCAGCCCTGTTATAAAGAAGGCCTGAGTCATCCATCTGAGTGCAAGTTACGTTTGCAATGCTTGGTTTCATAAGACACGTAAGTGTGTAATGAGACAGAGATGAGACTTTTATAAAAAATGGTTTGCTGCCGAACAGTTTCAGTGAGAGGCGGTGAGAGGCGAGGTGAGCGCTGGTGCTCTGGAGACAGACAGAACCAGGCACAAAAACTGAGACGCGTTGTTACAGGGTGTAGCCAAGAAATGGGCCCAAACAAGGATTTGTAGTAGGGTCCAGAACTCAAGGTATCCAGGAAATATTAGAAATATGTATATAGAATGTTCTCATCCCCACAGGTCTGAACTGGGTAGGGAATGGGACTCATAGAGCATGGCCATTCAGAGCTGTTGGGTATGGGAGCAGCTTTGCAGCCAGCCACTGTCATGGTCATTTAACATATCTATAACCTTTAACTGGTTTCATAGATATGTTAAATATCTGTGGCCATGCTTTGAGCCAGGGGGATGGAGGAGATTTTCCACCCAGGATGTAGCCAAGAGGCAACTCCCCCTAGACACAGCGCCTGCGTGAAAACTTGGAGATGGTTGGCTCTGGGCCATGGGGTCACCCCTGCCCACAGCCCAGAAAAACTAGAGGAATATGAAGTGCTGGCAGGTGTAGCCGAATGAAGGAGGAGTCAGAAATGGAGAAGGTTGGCATGGGGGATTTAAACCCAGACACAGCAGCCATATGGCTCTCTTGGACCATGCGGCTGAGGAGTGGGGACCCTTCAGCCTGAGAGACAGATGCAGGACCACGTGGCTTTGGGTGCCTCCCTTTGCCACGGGGCCTAGGAAGCAGCAGAGATTTTTCCTGGAAGGAAAGGGATGAAAGGACTCTTGCTGGTGGGCCATGAGAGGGTGCCACATGGTTTTGGATTAACCGGAGTTCTTTGGATTAATTTGGAGATCGCAGTGGCGACACAGCAGATGGTGTTGGAACCGAGAATCTGCCTGTATCACGCTTCTACTTCTTTCCCTGAGATGCGGTACCCTGGACTGGGCAGGGGGGGAAGGAAGGACTGTGGGTGTTTATGGGTATTCTGGAGAACTTTAGTATTTTAAAGGAGACCTTAAGTCATTATCCCAGGCCTGTATAACATGTAAATAAATAATTCTTTTCCTTTTCACAAGTCTCTGGCATTGAGAGATGTCTTTCCATTGGCAGCGAGCATAACGGACCTAGAGCGGGGCTGGGGTATCATTGGGTGCCCCGTCGGCCCTTTTGCTCTGTAACAGTGTTGTAGGAGCATCAGCGGCAACTCAGCTCCGTAACGAAGCCTCCGCTTACTCAGCTGTAACATGGGGAATGAAAGCATCTGGGCGAGTGTGCCACGTCCTTAGTTCCCTCTGGCCAGGCACCTGTCGATCGCCGTCACTGTCTTTCATTCCAGGGTAGCCAACATGTAAATGTCAGCTGTGATCAAACTTCAAACGCCTACCGTGGCATCACTAGTTTGCTTAACTATTCCCCGCAGACCCCACGGGGCAGCTGGTAACGCGGATTACTCGTCCAAACACATTCACCCCATGCTAATTACACAGCAAGCCACCAACATCCGTGACTGGAGAGACAGCATTGCGGACTTTTCTGTCACCTGTGTGCTCTGGAAGAGGCCGCTGACCATCGAGATTGTCATCATTATTTACACCACTGATTACATTCAACAGTTCTTCTCCTGACACTGAGGCTGGTTTCACAAACGTCTCGCTGTTGATGGCCGATGGCTGAGTAGTGGAGGGCACCATAGTGGAGTGGCATTTCTGTGTGGGTGGGAGCAGCCGGGTGGCCAAAGTGGATGCCAGGGAAGGAGCCGCCACGGCCCATGCTGGTCTCAGTGCCCGGCCACCAGGTTCGGTGTTGTGGGAAGTCTCTTAGCACCTGAAGTGCACCAATCCCTCTCTCTCTCTCTCTCTCTCTCTCTCACACACACACACACACACACACACACACCCCAGCTCGATGCCTCAAGGTAAAAGGAGCACTGTTAATCCGCACTGGTATCCTGAAAAGATTATATCAAAACCGGATGTGGGGAAATTGTCTTCCATTTTCCTGTGGATTTTCAGTATTTTGGTGATGATCTATCATGTGTTTCCTTTCTCATTAATTTTCTCATAATTTAAATGTTTCTATGCACCTCCATGTTGTGATTTGTAAATATTAAATTCAACATTCAGAAGTCATGCTCTGGCCGGGGTGCTCAGTTGGTTGGAGCACCGTCCCTTACACCAAATGTTGAGGTTCAGTCCCTGGTTAGGGCGCATACCTAGGTCAAGGGTTGGATCCCCTGTTGGGTGCCTATGGGAGGCAACCAGTAGATGTCTGTCTCTCATGTCGATGTTTCTCTCTCCCTTCCCTTCTCTCTAAAAACCAATAACCATATCCTTGGGTGAGGATTATTTCAAAACCAACAAAAACTGAAGTCATGCAGGAGGAGAGCCATCCCTCATTCAGCAGGACTGGCCCACAGGTTGCAGGATGTCTCTCAGCCCTGCCCCCTTAAAAGCCAGCAGTGCCTCCTCATCAATGACAAGCGAGAGCCCCTCCAGAGTGGAATGAGACAGGTGCACAGGGGCGTGGCCTAGGAATGAAGGGGAGCAGGGTGAGCCATCCTGTGGGGAGCTGTCGCAGAGGCTTGGATAAGCTCCTCTGAATTTTTCTAAGCTCCATTTCCAAGAGTATTCTCACCATTAAAATAACTGCAGATCTTGGCTCTCTGGTGTGAATCTTTATGTCCATTAGTCGGTTACACTGATGGGTGCTAAGTAGACTTCAGGTTTCAATCTTCCTACCATTAAGTAATGTGAAGACCTGCTAGTTCCTTGCATCCGTATGTGGAAATTTACCTATATGCAAATGACAGCATCTGCAGAGCCCACATGCAAAGCAACCTTTCAGGTCTTTCAAAGGACTGGTAGCCTCTGGGAGAG